>JACXGJ010003932.1:0-49587 GCA_016801105.1 Esox niger
ACATGTTCTGTGTGATTATCCCACCCTACAAGATGACATGTTCTGTGTGATTATCCCACCCTAGAAGATGACATGTTCTGTGGGATTATCCCACTTTGCAAGATGACATGTTCTGTGTGATTATCCCACCCTACACGATGACATGTTCTGTGTGATTATCCCACCCTAGAAGATGACATGTTCTGTGTGATTATCACACTTTGCAAGATGACATGTTCTGTGTGATTATCCCACCCTACATGATGACATGTTCTGTGTGATTATCCCACCCTACATGATGACATGCTCTGTGTGATTATCCCACCCTAGAAGATGACATGTTCTGTGTGATTATCCCACCCTACATGATGACATGCTCTGTGTGATTATCCCACCCTACATGATGACATGCTCTGTGTGATTATCCCACCCTACATGATGACATGTTCTGTGTGATTATCCCACCCTACATGATGACATGCTCTGTGTGATTATCCCACCCTACAGTCAGCCTCCATTGGCTTGATGAAAGGAGACCCTCGCATTGTCTGTGTCTTGATGATGTGGTCGTCGAGGAGAACTTGGATGTCGTCCACAGCAGATACGACACTCGTACCCTAAACACGCACATACACACACATGAAATAAGAGAGGGCTTCTTGACACTCCTCACATCATATGGCACACGTAAAAAGGAGCCAGTGTGTTATAAGGAAATGCTCCCTGTATAGTGTATGTATGTAATCATACCAAGTATTAGCATATTGGGTTACTTAATAAAAAAGTAAAAGACTCAATGGAAAGTTAATATCGTGTGTGTGGGTGTGCGTGTGCGTGCGTGTTTACTGCTGCTAACCGTGTCCCTGTAGGAAGTAAAGGAAAAGCGGTTCTCAGCCCATTCATTCTTCATTTTCTCCATGGTCTTCTCCAAAGTGTACTCTTTACTGGCAGATGCCCCTATTTCCTCAAGCCTAAGGGCCAAACATATCTTTATTTTTAGCAAATCAAAATACCAATTCATGAAAACGAGCAGAAAGACTGAAATATAGTGCTGGCATTCCAATGAACAGGTTAACTCTAATCGTCTTCCAGAGTAATTGAATGGACCGTCAAATGACACAGGACACATCTGACTGTCATGGCAAAGAGTCTGAATACTAACATACATGAGATAGAGTATTTCAGTTTCTTTATTTTCATTAAATTAGCACACATTTCAACAAAACAAAAATCACTCTGTCATTACAGGGTACTGTGTGTAGATGGATGAATTCACTTTAAATGAACACATTAAGACCACAAAACATGGAATGTGGAGAAAAAAAAGAAAACAGGCAAGCCTAGTTCAGCCGGCCCACAATAGAAAGCGTGGCCTTCTTGAGATTTGAACACGGATCGCCCACATGGGAGGCTGTTTCGTTAACCACTACACCACAGAACTATACATTGGATGTGTGTCAGTACAGGGTCTTGTGTCTAACCAGAACAAATCCTAATTTGCCACTGGCTGTTTCAACAGAAAATTGGCCATTTATGAATGATATTGATACAGTTAAACTGACTAATGTTTCTTATTAAGTTTTCCTGCACCACAAACAGCATCTATGAACTGTATGGCTTTTGCCACTGGCCGTTTTAACAGCTTATTAGCTAGTTATAGGCTTACTAGTATCTACTAACTTCCTAGGAATAATCATAAGAATTGAGCAATTGCAAGCGAAACTGAAGATGAATATTTCCTATGCAATATAAGAAGGGCTACTCAGTCACTCAGTCACTCACACAGTAAGTGACATTCGCTCTTCAGGGCCAGCTTCACTTACGCAGTCTGGCAAAAAGGGGAACTTAATACATTCTGAATGCAGTATGTTCATCCTTGTATTCCTTGGATATACCAACATTCTCAACATTGAAACATTCCATAGGCTTATTTCTCTGGGATCATGGCAATTGCTTTCAGCTATGATTCTATGTTGAGGGAAGAATATCATGAACCCATGTTTTCAATACAGCTTAGTAGGGCTTCAGCCTGCTTCGCACAACTGAAAAATTCTATCAAAATATGGTATTCTTCAAGAATATATTTTCAAATACGTTTAATTTAGCAAGAATGCATGACACAGCTATTTAGATGTATAACATCTACTGTAAACCATTCAATATATTTTGGGATGATAATAAGATATTGTTGCCATACAAGATTTTGTTGCTACGTAAAGACTGGGTAGTTCTTACTTGTCTGAGAACTTGGACAGGCCCAGCTCCACCATGTTCAGCAGTGAGGTGTCCACATCTGGCTTGACGTTGAAGCCCACAGTGGCGCTGATCTGATAACAGGGAACCGAGGCATCCATTATTCAGCACAGCTTCAAGGATCACAGGACATCAAGACTCACCGGCGGTCTGATCCAAAGTGCACCTGTCTGCTACTTGTTAGTGAGTTACTGCGGCTGAGAAAATGTTCTAGTTGCAATTTTTCTGTGCATGTTTTTTTTGGGGACCAATTCCAAATGTAGGTGAAGTTGACACGTTTTTTCATGGTGGGATTGTCAAAATTAAACCGCTGTAAACAAATGAGCCATGTCCAAATACCTATACTTATAAATAATAAGGACGTTGGGTATGCAAATGTGCTACTTGACAAATGCATCAAATGACGGGATGTCTTTTAGTCATTTTGGACTCTCCACACAGTATTCTCTCCACACTGCTGAGACAGGGAATAGTCCTGAGACCCAAGTGGGATAATCAGCTGGGGGGTAATTCAGTACCGAAACAAATGAGAATCAACACAAGGGCGCATTAGATGAAGCATGCTCAATACGACGACTTCTAATCTATTTCTGACAACTTTCATTCCTTTTGACCAAACAGTACTCTCTTAATCGTATGTAGCACGATTATTAAAAGACATGAGGTTAGAAAATAGTGTTCAAAAGAGATTTTACAAAATATCCTGGCTTTTCTCTTTAAAAACACACCAAACTTAGAACCGGCTTCTGCTTCATGATAGGAAGGCAGAATCCACGGCCATCTTCTGAAAACGAAAAGTCACTCTGAATGGATAATGAAGATTTATTCAGTATCTTGGTTGAGTGTTTTTGCCCTGCTGTCCCAGCAACAAACAAAAGTTGGTTAGGGCACTGACCTTGTCCCAGTGACGATCCTTGATGCCCGGGTTGCAGATGGTGGTCAGTATGGGCAAGTGCTGCTTGAACTTGTCTATTTTTATCTTGAAGCTGTCTGCCACGCGACGTGGCCCTGGCAGGTCCGAGAAGTATTTGGTCAGCTTGTACATGGTCCTCCACATAGTGACCAGCTCGTCTGAGATTTTCTCAGCGTTCAGGTGGAGGAAGGGACCTGGAATGTGAGAAGGACAAGAATGAAACAGTTTAAAAGATCGGTACAAAAAACTCTGGGGCAGCTATGTGTAAAACATAAATTAATATTATGACAGTTCTTAATAGTATACAAATCTCAACCATGGAACCGTCATAATATCACTGGACATTTCTCAGGATTTATTTTAAATATTACTTTCAGATATTAGATGCTTTATTTGATAGAATAGTAGTGAACGATAGAAGAGAACACCAGACAGGACTATTTCGCAAGAAAACTATAATTTTATGACATAACAGTTTCATTGCCGTACCGGTCATCCAGATCTCGGACTTGTTGTGGAAGTTGAGGGCAGTGGTCCACAGTTGGTCATAGGGCTGCTTGATGCCAATCAAGGTCTGCAGTCTGGGGAACTGGCTCGGCACCTTCTCCAGCAGCGTTTCCTCTTTGTTTATGTCCTAGAGGTGACGGGGGAGATGACAAATCAATGTCATTTGAAAGGGATCAGTAGCAAAGGCAAACAAACATAGCAACAAATCCCAAAGTGTTTCAATCGCAAAAAATGTGTTTCTCTACACTGCCGTCAGAGATACAATTGGTTTCAGTGAAGGCATATTAAAACTGAATGAGGAGTGAAACAGTAGTTAAAGGGTTAACAAAAAGGCTTCCGCAAAGAAAGAAATACATGAACTATAATGGATTCTGCTTTCCCTCACCTCCAGTTCAGTGACGGCGGCGTCCAGACAGGACGTGAGCTCGTTGAGCTTCTCCACGTTGTTCTTCATCTCTTCTATACTAATGAACTCCTTCTTCTTAAAGGCATCCACCTCCTTCCCCACTCTGTGCAACATCTGGTCATACTCTGCTGTCCTATGGAAGAGAGACAGGAGAGAGGAGGTATGAGAGGCTGAGATGTTTGTGGTTTTGGTCTGGTGTTGGTGTTTTCGTGCAGTGTGTTTTCTGGAAAGAATTACAGCAACAGACAGAACTTTAAAGAGACAAAGAGGAGGGACATAATGATGAAGAAGACATATATGAAAGACAGTAATTCTCCAGGTGTAACCTGGTGGAACCTGCCATAGCTTTTTTGTTTCTATCCCCTGTTGGCGACAGAGATTAACATTTTATGCAACTATACAAATGTTATGACTGGGGAGAGTTGTGTCAAACAGAATGAAATGAGGGCTATCTTAATAAAAATGTCTAGAACAAAACCTTCTGAAACAAAAACGTTTCCTTTAGTTGAATGAATGCACCCTTGTTGTTCAACTACCTCTTGAGGAGATGATCCTCTGCATGTTCTTTCCTGGTAGCCAGACGGCTCTGACTCTTCTCAATCACTGCCAAGATCCGCTCTGGCCAGTGGAACACAGTGCTGTTCAACTTCACATCCTCTTCTGATAGGAGCAAGAGAAAGAAAGAGAGATGGATAGAGAGGAAGAGTGACAGGAAGGGACAAATGGAGTGACTGAGAGAAGAGAGATATCACTGAAATTATGGAACTACACATTAAACACCACCGCAATAAGCAATCACACGCAAAAGGTGTCATTCATCAAGATAGAAATATTTGATTGTTCACACATAAATTGTTTATGCATTCTGCTCCACGTGGCAAAATAAAATGCGCGCTCCATGCATCTCAGTTCTATGGCACAATCTCCAACTGTGAACCAACATCCGCATAGGTCCTGGTGGTACATACGTGGCAGTGTGGAGTAGTCCAGGAGGAAGCTCAGGCGGCTGGCAGCCTCAAAGATCTCATCCTTCAGCTTGTGGACAGTCACCTCACTGGTGTGCTTCAGGTACTGGTTCAGGGCCACCAGCTCCTCCGTGTTGCCTGTGTCTCCCATGATGGTCTCTGCGATCTTGTCATAGCGGTGACAAATGCTAGGAAAAGGAAATGGGATTTTAGCGTATTTTCTTCCCACGGGAAGGAAGTTGTAGCTCTATAAGTTAATAGAGAAAATAGTACAAAATACTAGGAGGCAGAGCATTACATAATCATGTGTGGCATTATGGGTAGTGTCACTCTAATAAAAGATGCAGCCTGGTTGTAGAAGTGGTTGTCGAACCAAAAAGGGTCAGTGAAAATGTCATGTACTGGTTTGTCCCCCATGTCATCAAAACCACTCACGTTCAAATTTGCAATTTCATGGCTAACTGAACTACAATAGAGATTCTACCGCTAGATTATTTACATTGAAATATCATATTCAGACCAAAATGGAAGGATTAAAAATGTATGTCAGAAGTACCAGACTGCATCCTTGAAACACAAGTTCTTTCCTCTCTTACCTCTTGTTGAGCTCTCGGTTCTCGTCCACCTCGAAGACAATGAGCCTGTCCTTCAGCCTCTCTGCGCGGTCACACAAGTCCTCGTTCAGCCTCAATGCTTCCAGACAGAACAGTGACAGGGGTACTGTGATGTGCAAAGAGGCAATCTCCTTCCACAACTGCTGAACACCATTGATTTTCTGAAAGAAAGTTGGGAAAAGTAGCATTATCTTACCTACACATTTCCCATTCCAAAAATGTCCTAAACATATAGAAGGATTATGCAGTCCATGTTAAATGGTAATGGGTGAACATATTTTACAATAACAGTAATGATAAAAGTAAGGAAAGGCGGTAAGCAATTCCTGCCTTGGAAAACTCTTGCAGGGAGTGTTTTTCTTTGAGGAAAGCAACTATATCCTGCTTGGCAGTGTTGTCTAATAGGCTGCTGTATTTCTTATACACATCCAGGTACCTGGAAATCAAATATATCAAATCATTTTTTATAAAGCAAAAAGTAACTTTCTTAAAATAGCTTTTTTACACCAACATGGAGACGAAGTATTTAAAGGTTAATATTAATAATTTTAGGTAATTGACTCTAGCTAGTATAGGTTCAGGTGTGTCACCCTACTTTTCTGGTCCCAGTGTGTTTCTCTGGAAGATGCCCTTGGCTCTTGTGATTATCTCTGTGACCAGCAACTCGTCAGGTCTGACCGAGCGCAGATAAAGGCCCTGGATATCTGGGAACAGGTTACACTCCACCTATACAGAGAAAACCAGAAACAATGTCAGTCACAGAGAGCTATCTCCATAATGTACAGACACATTTTATAAGTTTTCTGTTGCCTAAGGTTACATTCAATAATGTGAGAAAACTATTTTGAACTGTTAATGAGGAAAATAGTTCATTTCAGAAATGTGGAATATTGAACACATCAGATGAACAACTGAACATTAACATATTCACTGAAGAACTCAAAGGAAAGGCAAAGAGTTTCTTTCCATACCCGCGGAAGGTTCTGTGCACTTTTTATGATCTCTATGAAGCCCTGATGGATAAGCTCCCAGCATTCCTCGAGGCTGGGCTGAAAGACGATACGCAGCTCCTCCACATTCAGTTTGACCAGCAGCACCTGGCGCTGCACAAAGCGCATCTCGTCAAACACGTGGCCAAAGTCATTTCCGTCCTGTCCGATGAAACCCAGAGGAAAGACAGCGTTACATTAATAATCTACGACATAATATCTTTATCTATTAACTAATAGAGGTAAACACACAGTATGTTTGCGAACAGGTCTAAACTGGTCCAATCCAGTCGGATTCAGCAAAAGATTTTGAGCCAGGAATTGCCAGGGACCTCATAACACAACATCATGATTCTTAGATGCTGATACAATATGAATTGAGATTCTCATGATTCTATATAACCTGTATTGCCATTCAACACCGTGATTGTAATGCAATTACATGTTTGACAGTTTTACACAGTTTGTCATCTTTTCCACCAAAAAATGTATCCCCCATCCTTTAAATCTAGGTCCGTTATAATTTCTACTGTTTTCATTCCGTTTTAGTCATTTACACAATTACATCAGTACATAAATACATTTGAGGATTTTTTTCCCTCAAAGCGCCAGCGGACGGGGAGCTCGGACGGACCTGGTGCATGGTGAAGAACTGGAGCAGGTCCTGCAGGGATGCGATGACCAAGCTACGGAGCTGCAGTGACATGAGGGCGGCCGCGCAAGAGAAGAACTCCCGGACACTGACTGGGGCCACGTGGTCGCTCTGGGGCACCAAAGGCAACCAAAGGTCCTTGTGGGTGACAAACAAGGACAGGCAGTGTGGCAGCCACCTGTGAAACACAGACACTGTAACTGGGGTGTCATGAACCCAAGGCCATATGAGTCACCAAGATTGTGACTCATGAGCACCCAGCAGTTAAATAGAGGCCTGCTGGCTGCAGTGTGGCGCTAGCCAGTCTTTATGTGTGTTCTTCATTGTCTTGACCCATAAAGTAGGTATATACACTGCGTGCACAATTATTAAGCAAATCGTATTTCTCAAGATTTATTTTATTGTTGAACAATCACAATGCTTTGTATGAAACCAAAATATAATTGATCCTCAAACCGGAACATTAAACAAAGGAAAAGTTAGTTCGATCTTTCTCAGGGGAATAAATAAGAATGCAGAATTATTAGGCAACAGTTGGTGTGCAGAATTATTAGGCAACTAATTAAAACAATTATTTCTCCCAACTCATGTGTCTATTCTCAATGTTTAAAGTGCAACAAATAAGTAACACAAAATGACAATTCATAGAAAAATTGTCCTTTCTATAATATTTAGTGACCAATAGATCCACCATTCTATTCAATAACTGTCTGTCAGTTTGGTGATCTGTTCACAATCTACTTTCACTGAAGCAGTAACCACAGCCTCCCAAATGCTGTTCAAAGAGGGGTATTGTCTTCCATGACTGTAAGTCTCACATTTGAGAAGGGCCCACAAATTCTCAATAGGAGTTAAATAAGGAGAGGAAGGGGGCCAGGTCATTATTCTGGCATCTTTGTGGCCCTTTCTGGCAAGAGAAGCAGTGGAGTACATGGATGCATGTGATGGATCATTGTCCTGCATGAAGATCATGGCCTTCTTGAATGCTGAGGACTTCTTCCTGTATCACTGTTTGAAGAAAGTATCTTCCAAAAACTGGCAGTATGTTTGGGAGTGGAGTTTCAGTTCCTCTTCAACCAGAAAAGTTCAGACTACCTCATGCTTGAATTTTCAGTGTCAGTTAAATCTCTTTTTTTGGCCCATTATACATGAGGTCACGAAGCTGCTTAATATTTATGCACACCTTGATATTAGGTGTTATTCACTGTTGCCACACACTCCCTCATTACACCAATACATTTTACCTGAAAATGGTTCAATTCAATGCATTCAAGTTTATATGGTTTGGAGTTTGAAATTGTGCATAGAAATAATGATACAATCAGAATACTCACTTGTCACTTGTCATATTTTCTAGATATTAGTGGGCAAGAGGCCATCTGTGTTTATGGATTCTCACTCAGGGAGACATGCTTTGCCAACTTCAGGAATGTGTGATGTATACACTGACAATTTTGCTTGGGGGTAAAAGGTGGGTGGCCTCTCGGACAGAATATTTAGATGCATTGTTCTAGGTAGACACGCAAATGTTTTACAAATTTGCAAGACAACCATCTTATGATGAGGTTGATATATGGAACATTCATGAAGGCAACCATGCTGCAAATCCAAAACATAACTGAATGCATCTCTCCCTTGACTCAACCACTCTATTATTTGTTCGGCCTACATAATTAATAACATCAAACATGACTAATAGAAACCTAGTAACTGGTGCCATGCTTTGGCATTACAGAATAAAAACAGAACATGATGTATTTTGGCTCTGCTGTGGTTGGCAAGGGAGACTGGGCTGTCAAAGAACAATGGTATCCATGAAGGCCATGTCTTCAAAAGATCAACACTGGTCCGTTGCTCCACTGCAGGTTTTCATAGACACGACATCGGGTTTGGCACAGCGGACAAGAAGGAAACATGAGCCTCTCACTACAACACTACAATTAGCTATGCAGACATTGGCGTACCTGCCTCGCGCTATGCCAACGTGCCTGCCTCGTCTACCAGGTTGGCGGACTGCTTTGAAAACCATAGCAATATTCGCAGAACATCCACAAAGTGTTGTGATGGTTGTTTGCCGATTGTCCCACAGGTTATGCAGAGGTGGAGTGAGAAGACAATAGAGTACTTGCCTATTGATTAGGTCATCTCTGGTGATTTGGCACTGTCTCCGAACCAGATCCTCAAACTCAGCTGGCAGCAGGGGGAGGTTGGCGGTGAAAAGATCATCCAGCTTCACAAACCTCAAGGAGTAGAAACTGAAAGGCACATAGAATAAACCTTTAGGCCACTGGCACTCGTCCTCCAGGAAGCCTCTTCCGTAGAGATTATATGATCTTCCTGGAATGGGTTTCTTTACTTCCACTTGATACAAAATATTTTTACGGTCCCTCTCCCTTCATGACCACTATTTGATGTGAATCAGTTTTTGGGGAACATGCATTTAGATCATTTGTAGTTATGCTTATGTACTTTGGAATGTTTAAACTGTATTACACCAGAGTTTTGTTTCCATCAAAGCCCATATGTGGCCTAATAGCGTCTGCGTCAGCAGAAGATAGCGCAATCATTCCCACAATCATTTTAAAAAATCATAAGAAACAAGGTGCTGCTTTTTTCCCGTGGTAAAATGTATACAATCCTACTGTACACAGTTCTGATATGTATAATTCTCTGATCGTTATGTGACATGAACAGAGATTTCATGTTGAATGAGCACCATTCTCCAATATTCACTGAAATGGCTGCTTCTTAAGGGCAGACAAATGTGCAACACATAGACATATGTGGAGTCCCGCACATGAGCAGCAATTTCTAGCTGGTGATGAAGAGGTTTCCAGGTGTCTGTGAGTGTGCATTTTATTTCCATCCACTGATCAACAACCCTTTGAGACATTTAAATATGGGTTACTATGGTTTTGTATTGTATTGAAACATGTGTTTTGGAAGGTTTGTGAAGGTGCTGTGTTGACTAGTGTCTCAACTCAATGGGACATTGCAGACATGAACCAGGTGTGAGGATGGAGAAACCAACAAAGTAGAAATATGACTTCCATTGGATTAACTGCACTGATGTTTGGTCTTTAATGTGTCCCTATAAAGGGATGAACTCTCCTATTGATTTCAATGCTGTACATGTTATGTATCGTTTGTTACAGGTAAATGTTTATTGGATGAAGAATCCTGCAAGACCAAGTGTCTAGCTTTGGATTGTGCTAATTTAATATATGTAAATATGTAAATGCCAGTATCTTTGTTTTCATTGTTTTCGCCAAGTTGATGTGATCCTATTATAGATGCAATGAGGGAATTTGGAATCAGCCTGTCTGGGTGGGATAAATAGGAAAGTTTGACTACGTTCTGGGAATCTACCTTTAACAAAAGCTCCTAGGACACCTTCGTGCTATAGTGTCTTTAATACTTTTGATGTAATATGTAGACATTTAGATTAGTTGGGAGGACGCTGAATCGTGTTGGTATGTAACTATGTTTTGTATATATCTTTTTTTTATGTTAAAACCCTTTTTGAAGTGTGTTTGTTATTTCCCCCGTAAGAACTAACTGTTGAGTGTTTGTGTGTTTACATCGTTTTTGTATACCTTCAAAATATCAGAACAAGAGCTGATGAGAAGAAATTGGAATAACAGTTAAGCTTTCTTTATGTTCTACAAAGATCCAATTTTGGATCTCATAAGAACCATTCAAATTAGTCCACCTAGAACCAACATGGGATCTCACTTTAACCATTTTTATTTTACTTCTTCTAAGAGCAATAGCTGGATCTATCTTATGGCATTGTTGCCAAAAGAACCAGAAACATACAACCATTTCATTTTGGCTCCAACTGACACCAATTACGGTTCTCTAAAACACCTTGGCTGTTCTCTAAAACACACTCTATTTCCTCAACAAAAAAAATCTTGAAAGATCCAAATGTAGTTTCCATATGGCATCACTCTGAAGAAGTGGAATTGGTTCCAACTTAAAAAATATAAGGGTACAGAAATATACCAAATGGGATCAAGTTTTGACTTAGGCCACCAGGCTACCTGTTGACCCAGAGGTCCTGCAGGTGAATCATCATGGGGTTGACGGTAAAGAGGTGCTGGCTCAGCCAGGTCCGGGCCTGGTCATAGCTGCAAGTCCAGGGAACAGGCCCTCGGATCACTCTCCGGGGGAAGGACCTGGGAATGTTAGAGATGAACAGACGCTGCCTCTCCGATGGGTCCTTCAGGATGTAGTCAACTGGCGGGGTCCAAAAGGAGAGACAGATGTCACAGTGGCCCGGGAACCATGAGTGACTGAAGAGCGATTCTATAGACTAACCACTCTTTTTTAAAATAGAATAGCCTGTGAGTATATCTTAGGTAGGTTACATTATTTTGAGTGGTAGCTTGACCGTGTAAAGAAAATTACAATTAATTTGCACTTGTTACACATACCATACTGCTAAATGACAGTAGTTCTGGAGTACAAAAAGGAATCATTGCGATCGACCACAAATAAATTATCCTCAAAGACATGCTGCTGTTGTTATTTTTCACCTATGCTCTTCCTGAGACTGAAACTGTGGTCTCTGTGGACCTCCTTCAGCAGGTCTTCCATCAGTCCCTCCATATCCCTGCTGCCCGATGGCAGAAGCTTAATGATGTTATTCATCTGCTCAAGGGGCTGTGGGGCCAGCATTGGGTCGTGAACACCGTTACAAATGTAATACATGTACCTCTGTGGAAACAACAAGTAAACTTCAAGTAAAAACCTTCAAATGAAATGCTTGCAAAGGACTGAAAACATTGATTTCCTTCTACAGTATATGTCATGATACCTCCAGGTCTTTATCTGTGGGTTCTGTGCCAGAGCTCCAGGTCTGTTCCTCTTGGCTCTGCATAATGTCTAGCTGCTGTTTTGGGGTCAGGGGTCGGCTGATGGGAGGCAAAGGCTCTCTGGGACTGATTTTAGTTTTAGGTAAGAGCGAGGTGCCAGGAGCTGAATTCCTGGTTTAAGACGACTAAAGCATTAGAAAACCCACTTTCATGAAACCAATTTGTAAATGTTTCTGTAATCAATACTTGGCTTCTGATCTTACCTTCCCACTGGAGCAAGTTTCTGCATCCGCTCAGTTGGATTTGATGCTAACATTTTAAATTAAGTTGTAATTTTCGCTTTTGGTTATTATTGCCTTGATGCTACTCAATTCAGAACTGGTCAGGTGGGTAGCCAAGTAAAAAAAATATAATGAATCTGAATGAAACCTTATCTATATATGCACGCTACAAAAGGATACCAGTTGCAAATGCATTCCAAAATGAGTCTTGGACTGTCCCATGTCTCTTCTGTAGGTTTCTGATCTTCAGGTTACGAGCCTGTGGGCTGTAGTTGTTACCAATGGACTCACTGGGGGTCCGATGGTGTCGTTGCTCCTTATAAGGGACAGCCAGTGTCCAAGAGCTGTTCTGGAGTATGGGTGGGTGATGGCTGTGCCTAAGAACAATCTGTAACAATGTAAAAGCAAGTAACCATGCCGGAATTATGTGGAATCGTACTCGCAGGAATAAAAAAGGAACCCACTTATTATTCAGTAGCGCTGCCTTTGCGTCTTTTCATTAAGGTCTTACTTGATAAAGCTCTGAAGGTCCCTCACTAGATGTCTGGGGTAGAGGCGGGAGACCTGGAAGTCCTCCTGTATGACTCATGTTAAATACAGAATCATCCTCCATCTGCATTTTAAATAGAAACTCTGGTCACTACAATCGCGTAATTAGCCGATTTAGAAAGAATAATTTAGTTATTAAAACAAGACAAATCTTACCTCCTTTAAGTTTTCCATTTCAATTACAAAAATGTCAGTGAAACAAATATACGCCAGATGCGATGGTTATGTGTTATAAAACTACACCTTATTGAAAGATGTGGCTGCAAAAACACGCAAGCCCACCGCATAGGCAAAACAAACCAATGAGCTCTTGCAACTTATTAATTCAAAAAGATAGTTTCAACATTCCAATACACCTGGTTTATTTATTATGTAATAATCATTCTACCTGTCTCTCGTTTTCTTGTGGTAGTACTTCCATTGTGACATCATGTCGTTTGTTAGCAAATGCCATGCCTAAAATCCACCACAAAGCTTCGTTTGAAACATTTCAGTTTTGCCCCCAGAACATTAACTGTAACTAAAGTAGTAACTTGCTGAAAGGATTACGATGCCACTGCCACACTGACCACTCCAGTCTATAAAGCCACACTCTTTAAGTTGATTGGTGAAGAAGCATCAGCAGTCCACACGGCTAATCTAATATCGGCTATTGGAAAGACAGTATTGGACGCTATCCTGTAAAGAACTACAATCAGCTACAATGTCTTTATTTGAGGACTCATCCTCCCATGGTAACAGCTGCCGTTACCTAGTAACGTAATGCACGAGAACTTGGAAACTAATTTCCAATCTAGAAAATAATAGAAAAGGAAGTTCTATTAGTGAATGTGGGGTGCTTGTAAGCTTGTTTAAAGTATGTCCTAATGACTGCAGCAGTAATGGTAATGACTGGTTTGTTTACAAAGTAAGTAGTGCTAATGACTGCATCAGTAATTGTAATGACTGGTCAGTTTAAAAAGTAAGTTAATTAAATCACTAAGTCATTTATACATTGGATAGGATATAATCATGTGTAGTTAGGATAAAACTTGAACATGTTAGTTTCATGTCACTAGCTTGAACAGTGATTCAGGCTAAGCTAATGGTTTAAGCTACTTTGAAAGATATTCTTCCTGTGAAGTTCTATGATACTCACAAGCCATTCAACAGTTAGAAGCTAAGCAGGTTATTCTACATAGGACATAGGAAGTGCAGAGCCGTGGTCCAGTGGTAACACTTCTGACCATGTGTATATGCGGTTCCCTGCTAATACAAGGGTTCTCCACCCTGCCCCTTATAGGGTCTCTGTTTCCCCTGTGTCCTTGTCTTACTGTCAATAAAACATGCAGTAAAATAAAAAGGGAAGTAATACTGTACCAGGGTGTGTATAAATCACTCAATGTTGCTGTTGTCACTGACTAGATGGTTATTTATTTGAGACTGAGCAAACAATTTCTGCATTTACAGGCCTTTTTTCTTGAATTTTTGTTGACATTTTGTCAATCATTCTGCATACTTTGGACAGGAAAGGCAAAAGATAAAGACGTGTTTTGCTGAAAGAGAAGCAGGTGGGGTTTGACGCAATGCTGCAGCAGTACATGTGCACTAAAGGCAGGGTCTTAAACCACTGGGTCACCTTTAGGCACTAATATATTATAATCTGATTGTTTGGTAGATTTATCAGCCACTGTATGAAATCCCAAGATAATCACTGTATGAACAAGGCAACCATTAACACATCCTCCACCATATGTTATTTACATTCTCCTGGGAAAGTCAGTGTAATCTGATAAATGCCAGATATCAATAACAAGACAAAATCAGTCCAGTAGTGTCTGAGACATTGCATATGGTTAGTGAGACCCAAATTCCTGAGCATGTGTACCAAATTGCCAAATCATTTTGAGTTAATAAATAATAAAAATATGTGGTCTTTATATTGCCATTGAGTGGTCCATATAAATGTTTTTGAATATGTTGTCTTGATAGTGTTTGCAACCTATAGATCAAATGTTACAATATGTATATCCTAGACTGACTTACATGCACTGACATCCCAGTCCCCAGTCACATAAGCGTTTATGGGTCAGTGGAGGCCAATTCGTTTTACGTACTAATCTGACAATGTCAGTCGGTTAAACAAGCACAGAGACACAGGAAGCAAGTGTGGTACTGAGCAAAACTACCCAGTAAATGAAAGGGTGCAATACAAGCGTAAAACAAGAAACAAGGAGAAAAACCTGGAATACACAGACACAGCCCTAGCATTGAGTGATATAGAGTCAATGAGCGACAGGCGGTGAGAAACAGAGGGCTAGATATAGGTGGATGATTGGGTTTGAGGAGGACCAGGTGCGTGAAACAGGGCTAGATATAGGTGGATGATTGGGTTTGATGAGGACCAGGTGTGTGAAACAGGGCTAGATGTAGGTGGATGATTGGGTTTGATGAGGACCAGGTGTGTGAACCATGGATAGATGTAGGTGGATGATTGGGTTTGATGAGGACCAGGTGTGTGAACCATGGATAGATGTAGGTGGATGATTGGGTTTGATGAGGACCAGGTGCTTGAAACAGGGCTAGATGTAGATGGATGATTGGGTTTGATGAGGACCAGGTGTTTGCAATAAGGTGGAGGGATCAGATCTGTGAATCCACTGTGGCATTTAAACGCCAATGTTCTAAAACACTGGTGAATCAGAGCAATTCAGAAAGAGACGAGATGGGGGTAGGTGTGACAGACAAATATTAGTTTGGGAGAATTTTGCCCATAGATTTCACATATAAAATATTTTTGCAGATTGGTCTTTCAGTGAAGTGTTTACCTTTTTTCTAACAGAATTATCTCTGAAAAGCATGGCTCCTTGAGGCAAATGATATCCTTGTGAGGAGGATGTGCAGAATGTAATCACTTTAGGTCACAGTTTTCAGTTGCTCGTTGTTAGATTAAACTTTATTGTCATTGAACAGTACAGTACAACGAAATACAGTTTGCATCAAACCAGAAGTACAAATAGAAGAGGGCAGGAAATGTATAATTATTATGTAAAGCATATGTTACAATTGGAATGTATAGATGTGCAGTGAAGGCAAATAGGGGAGGGCATAACATGTACATATTTTCCAGTATTAAGTATATGTATGTGCAAGTGGGAATGAATAATTGTGCGATGAGGCAAATGAAAGTACAAATGGCAATTCTGACTGTGCAGTCGAGCATGCTGGAGGTGTATGGTAGTATGTGCAACTGAATTGTAGGGATAGCAGCAGTGAGGTTCCTGAGGTAGACATGTTCATGTAACATCTGAGGGAAAAAAAAGCAAGTACAATGGCAATTCTACCTGTGCAGTGCCAGTAAATTGAAGGTGCAAGGTGGCATGTGCACCTGAAATGCAAGGATAGCAGCAATGAGGTTCCGGAGGTAGACAAGTAGTACAAGGGCGTTGTGCAACAAGGTCCCTGAGGGGCAGTACTAAGCTGTGGGCGGTTGGGTAAGGTTAGTGATGGTTGAACAGAGTTCAATAGGGTTACAGAATTGGGAAGAAGCTGTTTCAGAGCCTGCTGGTGCAGGAACTAAGAGATCTGTACTGCCTGCCTGATGGTAGGAGGGCAAACAGTTTGTGGCATGGGTGTGAACGGTCTCTGATGATGCCACGTGCCCTGCGTAGACACTGCTTAGGGCCTTACGGCCGGCCACGGAGCATCTGCTAAACCACACTGTTGCACAGTTAGTCAAAATGCTCTCGATTGTGCAACAATAGAAGTTCACAAAGAACTAGGCCAACGAGTGGACCTTCTTCAGCATCCTCAAAAATTACTATTGGGGCAGCAGGATGGCCTAGGTTAAAGAATCTGACCTGTATCTAAAAGAGCTGCTAGAACGAATCCCACAGACTGGAAAGTTGTAAAAATCTAGTTCTGTCTCTGACCAGGGCAGTTACCCTAATTCCTCCCAGGTCATAACATAACATAACATACTTTCCTGGTAAAATAGGGTGCCCCTTAGCAGGGCACATAGCTCTAATCTATAAATAAATAAATGCAATATTTATTATTTACCCTAATATTTCAGGCCTAAGTAGTGTACCTTTCTTAATAAGCCTGTTTTTATATTTATTTTCTGACTGAGTTTATAACTACACTGACTACCCATGAAAGGGTGATTTGAAGATCCGCTTAACCATGCTGTAATCCAAAATCATATTTTGGTAGGTAGAATGACAGAGGCATGCATGCTGCATACAAACAGTGTAGCCACTTTATGCTGTATTTTGACTAACAGGACTTTTTGCCATCCCACCACCAGGGGTCACAACTGACTTACTGGTCCACTGTCAGGTCTGAAGGTGTAGCGGCTCCGATGTGACAAAGGAAAAGTTTATTTAAATATTCTCTGAGATTAATAAAGAAAGCAAACTAGATTTGACAAATAATATTGCTGCTTCAAGCCTGTCCCTTTGTGGCATTGCATTTCAATTTATCAATGTAGAGAAAAAGAAAGTCAAATGTTTCCTCCCTTTTCAGGTAGGCATACCTGCTTTTGTTTATGTTAAGGCAGTGGCGTCGTTAGGCCTGGGCGTCCGCGACTATAGCCCCGGCTCTTTAATGAATAGCCACGGATTTCAAATTGACCCCCAAAAAAATTGTGAAAAAATATCCCGTGATCTATTCATCTATAATTACAATCGCGCATTTTGACAATGTAGACTTGTAGGCCGCCAGCGTGTATATCGACATTTTCCACATGTGCATTCAAAATCTTACTGTCCCTGGCGTGGTGGGTGGGTGGGCAAAGCCCCGAATGTATTGTGATCCTAGTGACGCCTCTGTGCAAAGGTATTTCTTGTCCCTGCTTTTGATTGTCTTATAGATTACAAACTGTAATTTATTTTCTGAGTTGTTCTAACTCCCCTCTAGCTAGGAAGTAAATTACAGATCAGCCTGGGATACCCTTGGCTAAATCACTTATACAAGTGAATGTGAATTAATCACCATGAACACCCAACATAGGCAAGTTACACAGGCAAGTTACATCAAACGCTACTTAACTGAAGCCAGCCATTCCAAATGGGTCCACAACTACATTCATTCAGAGACAAGCAGCAAATTTTATTTTTGATTGATTGCTGCTTTCTGGTGATGTTTGGAAATAATAATAAACTTGTTTGTATAGGGTGGCAGTTGTATTGGCTTTGGATTTGACTCAAAGCTAATATAACTACTACTGTGAGGGGAGTTTTTAATCCCCTGCTGATTTTGTATGTTTGCCAGCTGAAAAAAAAGATCAGTCTATAATTTAAATGGTAGATTTATTTGAACAATGAGAGACAGAATAACAACAAAACAATCCAGAAACATTTTTATCAATTGATTTGCATTTTAATGAGGGAAATAACTATTCAACCCCTCTGCAAAACATGAGTTAGTACTTGGTGGAAAAATCCTTGTTGTCAATCACAGAGGTCAGATGTCTCTTGTAGTTGTCCACCAGGTTTGCACACATCCCAGGAGGGATTTTGTCCCCCTCTTCTTTGCAGATCTTCCCCAAGTCATTAAGGTTTCGAGGCTGACGTTTGGCAACTCGAACCTTCAGCTCCCTCCACAGATTTTCTATGGGATTATGGTCTGGAGACTGGCTCGGCCACTGCAGGACCTTAATGTGCTTCTTCTTGAGCTACTCCTTTGTTGCCTTGGCCATGGGTTTTGAGTCATTTTCATGGCCATGTGTCACTCATCCACGACCCATTTTCAATGCCCTGGCTGAGGGAAAGAGGTTCTCTCCCAGGATTTTGACGGTACATGGTCCATCATGGCCCCTTTATAAGTGTGCTCCTAATCTCAGCTTGTTACCTGTATAAAAGACACCTGGTAGCCAGAAATCTTTCTGACTGAGTATGGATCAAATACTTATTTCACTCATTAAAATTAATTTATAATATTTTTGACATGTTTCTCTTGATTTTTTTGTTGTTATTCTGCCTCTCACTGTTCAAATAAATTTACCATTAGAATTCTAGACAGTCATTCATCAGACCATGGGCAAATGTAAAAAATCAGCAGGGAATCAAATACTTTTCTCACTGTATATGCTATGACAAGAACAGAGCAGAACAGTACTGCAATTATTGCATGATTTGTGCTCTTATGCTCTTGTTAAAGGTTATTGGTGTTGTCTGTGTTTGTCTTTTGTGTTTTTTTATACCTTCAACATCAAATGAAGAGCAGTATTAATGCTTCTTTTACTCAAATCTGTTCTCTGTGGGGATTATTACTTTAATGATTAACAGTCTTCACTATAATTGACTCCTGATTGAAACCCAGTGGACTGTATAAACTGTTTTAAAGAAAGGCTTGGAGCATAACCTCTTGCTAATGTTAGGGTTAGTTTTAGAAGAAGGTTTAATATAAAAGACCCTCAAAGTGTTACACAATATGGGTTTAAATGAGAGCCACAGGGATTCAGATGTTTAAATTCTTGGCCAATCAAGCTGTAATACAAACTTAAAAGTTATTCTAACTTGAAATTATATTGTATGGTTATGGACTATTTTAATTACCAGAATTTTTATAGTTTTAATTAACCTTAAAACCACATTTGTTTCACATGTTTAGGCTATCAAATGAACCCTAACTGTTCAAGCTTGAGAAGAAACCAACTTTGTTTCAAATGTTAAAGCTATCTAAACTTGAAATAACAAAATCTGTATTGATGATGTCAATGCTAATTTGCATAAATCTACCCGGAAACCATAAAATCTCCAGAATGGTTCAATCTAGAGACCAAACCACTTTGTTTCCATGTTTAAGTTATTACACACTCAATACTGGTTGCATTGTTATGACTTGAAAGTTCCTAAAAATTCCTTTGGGAGTTTATTTAAGTTTAACGACTGAGCCATATATGGGCATGCGTAGTTATTACCCGATTTCTAGAACTATAACTTTTACACACATACATGATAGACAATACTTCGGACCATTTGATAATTTCAAAATAAAAGTACCTGGGCAGGTAATGACGCAATTTCATTGTGATATCATGTATCATAAAGTGGATTGTTAAGCAAAGTTTGTCATACTAAGGCTTTTCTGGGGTAAAGATATTGGAGGTGTTTAAACTTAGCTAGGAGGAATGTGGAATTCGAGGGATAATAAATAAATAGCAGCACAACAGGAATTTTACTGGCCTGGAAAGTGAAGGGTGATCCATCACCAGCCCCCCAAAGCCCTTCACTCAGTGTCTATTATTTAAGGGATTTCAGAGAGACCCTGGGGAAGAAAATTAGGAGAAGAGAAGGAGTAATGAGAGGAAAGGGGTAATGTTAGGTAAGAAAAAAGAAATAATGAGAGAGTAAGGCTTGAATAAGATGTGAAATCTGTTTTCTTAGAAGAACTCCACCAATAACCCATCGGTCAGGTGCTTTGCATAAAAAAAAATCTCATTAGGGTGACCGCAAGATCTAGGCTAGGGCTGCCATACTCAAACCTTAGCAAGACTACATTTTGTGTCAAAACTATGAACGGGGCCAATGTGGAAAAAAAGCCTGACTGGAATCATTAGTGTAATCTCAAAATGAATTAGCCTGTGTCAGCAAAATATTTTTTACTATGTAGGCTAACGCTTTCTAAACCTAGTATTTATCATGGCCAGAGTATGTACCTGGAGAAAGGATCTAAATATATCTATTGACATCAATAACATCAACAAATCCTAAAATATAATCTAAAACACTTCAAGACACAGAAATGCAAGTTGCAATATTTACTCATTTTCTTTTTAACAGTTTTATGCAATTTTACTTTTTCTTCCTTTGTACATTTTTGTACTATGCAATTTTATCTACTGGCTACTGCAACAACTAGGGTAACAATGGGTTTTGGAGATTTGAAGATTGCAGCAAACTCTAAGAAGGCTTGTTTTGTCCTTTTATGTACTGCTTGTAAACGTATGTGATGTTCCTCAACTGACAATATCAGATTCTGCAAGTGAAATAATGAAATAATGATTTTTAATTGAAGTTATAATTGTGTCCTTCAAACTTTGTTTTCATCAAATAATCCTCTATTTGCAGCAATTCCAGGGATTCTAGCAGTCATTTTGTTGACTCTGAAGAAATTGCTTGCTAAAGCACACATCCCACAAGTTGGATTGGCTTGACTTCCTGCCTGTTGGGCCCTGTCTGGGGGCCTCCACTGGATAGGGCCGCAGTGTCACTGGACCCTCTTGTCTCAGCCCCAAGGATTTACGCTGCTATATTATTGTGCCAGGGGGAGTAGTGTCAGTTCAGAGGCTCATTCAATGCACAGATCTTTCAATTACAAGAACCCCTGGAGTATCCTGCAGGAACATTTTATTTTTTAATGTGTATGAAAGACCTTGATAGAGTGTCCATTGAACAGTTCTGCCTGGTATAGTATTTAAGAAGTAACTTGTTAATTACAGCCTTGTAAATAAGGCAATCCATCTCCTCATTTTCCCTTATCAACCTGCTTTATTTAGTGTCTCAATGACGATCAGGGTATCACCTGTCCTAACGTGAACCAACATTAACAAAGGGATTTTTGTTTCTTTAGTCCAAACATCAAGACAAAATACTAGTCGTAATGGTTTGGTTACTGGTGTCAACATGACAACATCCTGACTTGTATCAGAAAATAATCAATATCTCAATTTATTTTAACCAGACACTTCAATCATGTAAACCAACAAGAATATGTAAAAATAGACCCGACTATTCTATATAAGCTGTTTTATGTTGCTCTATTCTTTTTAAAAAAAGATTGCAAAATAACGTAATTACCATTTCGATTTTTGATTTAATCTCGGAAATGAGTAATAACTTTTCTAACAGAAACTAAGAAATGTTTGTCCAAAATGAAGATTTTGAGTTCAGAACAGAAGGGTTCAAATTAAGAGACCACTGCAAATTGAACGCTTCTGTTCCTCACCCAAAAAACTTTGCTTTTCTAGTTTTTGGAATGGAAATAATTAATTTGATGTAGTAATTACAAAAGGTGTCATGTGAATGTACATTTTAGCCTACTTGTTCTGTTTGGCGTTGGACATTTTCACTTTTTCATTTTTCTGGGATTTCTTTTAAGCAATTTAATCAAAGATTCAATGCCAGATCCCCAAAAAGACATGTTTTGTCATCCTTCATAACAAAATAATTCATAAACAGAGAGGGGGAGCTGATTTAGACCTGACACTGAGTCAGTCATTAAGTGTTCCTTCTCAAGTGACCATGACACAAATGGAAATGAAATACAAAAACACAGAGCTGCTCTTCCATAACTAAGCATTTAATTACCCTTACTTTAAAGCTGCATTTAGATGAACCTCCTGTCATCCTCTCTTCTTTGTTTCACTCTTATAATACACTGTCTCGTCATCAGAATAGTCCATTTGAAAGAATCCAGTATTGTTTCCTTTAGCTTTCTTCCCTTTGTAAAGAACATAACCTGGACAGAAACCCTGTACACGCAATTTAATTTACCTCAATTGACCTAAGTGACAGTGTCTGGAGTAGTTGAAGTCTCCACTAGGGAGCAATAATTTGACCTAGATGTACTGGTACCTCATAAATAAGTGAGTTAAAAACAGGCACAAATTTAAAATTACTTTCAGCTCTGGATGAGTTGTTGTTAAGTTATTTAACATTTTGCACTGTATTGATTCATGTTGCTTTCTTAACCAATCTTTCTGGCAAAAACCTGTTTAGGTCAAGGTAAAAAAATACAATAAAATTGCCATTCTTGTACAGGATTCATATTACACCAAATACTTTTCATGTGATATGCTGCAATGATTCTGTATGAAACTGCCTCACATGTTAAGCTACAAATGAACTACCAAAGTCTGTGAGCAGGAAATATGATGTGTCCAATGATAATGGGAGTTTATTGACCACAGACAAACTGTACTTGAGTTCAAGATGTGCACACACTGTTAGGTGTTTAACAATGATTCCACAGGTCTTTTGAATCCCAATTCTTGGCCTGGGTCAGAAGGTGAGCATTCGAATGGTAACTCGAAGAAGCCATCAAATATTTAGCTGGCATCCTTTTCATGATCATGGTATGTAAACAAGCATATTCTCTGTGTGATTGACACACAATCTATTGGTTGGGCACAGCCGTGAAAGTGTATACACCCTTTTAGTGTTGAAGGAAAAGAGGGCTATAAAGGGTAATTCATTACAGAATACAGCTGGGTCAATCTTCAGGGTGTTAGAAGACATTTGGTTCAAGGTAACTTATGGGTATAGTAAAGGTTAAAGACAACATGGCTACATTTACATAGGTAGCATAGTTCAGTTATATTTTTCTGTAATTCTTTTACCCACTAATTGGTCATTACTTTGACCAATCACATCAGATCTTTAAACATCAGATATTTTCCAACTGGTCTTATTGGTTGAAAGAACAATTAATTTTAAAAAAATGTGGGGGATGCCTGTGCAAATGAAGCCAAAGAGCTGTAAACAAACCACGCCCTAACATATTCTAACAAGCTGCCTCCTCAATAGAAATTGTCGCTAATAGTCCAATTAGTTGAAAAAATTGTTGTGGAACAAAAATAATTGGACTGCTTGTGAGACAGTAGCTCTCTTGTGCTACTGTGGTTGGCCTTTTAACAATAGTTTTTTCTTCCTCCTCTATCCATACCTTTTTATTCCTTCTTTTCAAACATTCAAAAGGAATCGTCACGTTAGAAGATATTCTTTCTTTCACCTTATTCACTCTTGCTCCATCTAGTAAGTTGACAGAGGTATTAACATTGGGTGTGCTAATGTTAAACTAAAGTGCATTCGATAGTATTCAAACCCCTCAAAATACATTACTCCATAATCACAAAGGAAAACAGATTTTCTTTAAATTGATAAAGAAATAGAACAACCAAAATGTGACATTTGCATACAGCACCATACAGTACAGTTACATACAGTACAGAACAGTACATACAGTCAAATGTTTGGACACATCTTCAGAACCCTCAAAAAGTATTGGAACGGCAAGGCAAATTCCTTGGTTTTTGATGGTCACTGAAGACAAGGGTTTAAGATCAAAAGATGAGTATGACAAGAGTTCAGAATTTCAGCTTTCATTTCCTGGTATTCACATCTAGATGTGTTAAACAACTTAGGACATATCACCGTTTGTATTAGACCACAGCATTTTTAGGTGAGCAAACTTAATGAAACAAATAATCTTAAAGTAAATAACATTTAATATTTGGTGGCATAACCCTTGCTGGCAATTACTGCCTCAAGCCTACGACCAATCGACATCACCAAACTGTTGCATTCTTCATTTGTGATGCTATTCCAGGCTTTTACCGCAGCATCTCACAGTTCTTGTTTGTTTCAGGGTGTTTCTCCCTTCAGTCTCCTCTTGAGGTGAAATGCATGCTCTATTGGGTTAAGGGCAAGGGATTGACTTGGCCAGTCTAAAACCTTCCACTTTTTTCCCCTGATGTCCTTTGTTTGGTTGGCAGTGTGCTTTGGGTCATTGTCCTGCTGCATGATAAACTTCCTTCCGATTAGTTTCAATGCATTTCTCCCAATATTGGCAGACCAAATGTTTCTGTTCTCTGCTGCTACCATCGTCAGTTACATCAGCAATAAATATTAATGAGTCTGTTCCAGAAGCAGTCATGCACGCCCAAGACATGACATTACCTCCACCATGCTTCACAGATGAGCTTGTATGCTTCGGATCATAAGCAGGTCCTATCTTACTCCACACTCTTTTGGTAGAGATTAATCAGTCCATAAGATTGTGTTCCAGAACTTTTGCGGCTCATCTCTGTACTTCGCAAATTTCAATCTGGCCTTCCGATTCTTACGGCTGATGAGTGGTTTGCATCTTGTTGTGTGGCCTCTATATTTCTGCTCTCTGTGTCTTCTTCAAACAGTGGATTGTGATACCCTCACCCCTGCACTGTGGAGGTCATTGGTGATGTCACTTACTGATGTTTTGGGGGTTTTCTCACAATATTTCTGTCATCTACTACTGTTGTTTTCCTTGGCCGACCTGTTCGATGTCTGTTGCTCAGTACGCCAGTAGTTTATTTATTTTTCAGGACATTCCAAATTGCTGTGCTTGCTATGCCCAATGTTTGTCCAATGTTTCTGGTCGATTTTCCTTCTTTTCTCATCTTGACAATGGCTTGCTTTTCTCCCATAGACAGCTCTCTGGTCTTCATGTTGGTTAATCCTCTTTAACAAGAAATGCAGTCTTTATGTGTTTAAACCAAGGATGGAAACTTAGACAAGTCATGCAGAGCTATTTAATCTTTGAACAATCAACCTAAAAGGCAACACCTGGGCAACAAGAAACATCTGTCAGTCTCATGTTACAATACTTTTGCTCACTTGAAAAATGGGTGGGTTCAAACAAATGTCTTCAGTGAACAACAAAAACAAAGGAATTTGCCTGAACCGTTCCAATACTTTTGGAGGGGACTGTACTTATTCAAGGGTATTTCTTTAGTTTTACTATTTTCCACATTGCTCCTAATCTCAGCTCGTTACCTGTATAAAAGACACGCGGGAGCCAGAAATCTTTCTGATTGTGAGGGGATCAAATACTTATTTCAACCATTAAAATGAAAATCAATTTATACATTTTTGACATGCGTTTTCTGGATTTTTTTGTTGTTATTCTGTCTCTCACTGGTCAAATAAATTTACCATTACAATTATAGATTGATCATTTTTTTGTCATCGGGCAAATGTATAAAGTTAGCAGGGGATCAAATAGTTTTCTCCCTCACTGTACCTTGTTACAACACAACTGATTGGCTAAAATGCATTTAGAAGGAAATAAATTCCCCAAGCTAACTTATAACAAGCACCTGTAACACCTGTTAATCGAAATGCATTCCAAGTGACTACCTCATGAAGCTGGTTGGGAGAATCCCAAGAGTGTGCAAAGCTGTCATCAAGGCAAAGGGAGCTTACTTTGAATTAACTATTTTAAATTAATTTTAATCTGTTCATGTCACGTCCTGGCTATGCCCCTAGCCATCTCTGCACTGAGCTGGGGCTATAGTCAGGACAGGACAAAAAGAGGTGCCTCTAGGCATCTCTATTTAAGTCTGGTCTCCCCAATTGGAGGCAGGTGCAGATTGTTGCCTCCAATTGGGGAACCCATTTATTTGAATGTTTGACCACACTCTGTGTGGATCATTATGGTTTGTTGTTGCTGTTTAGCCAATACCCAGTCACGGTAAGCTGCTAGCATTTTGGTTTCTTTTCGTTTAATAAAACTATGGAATATTACCACCGCCATGTCTCTGCGCCTGTGTCCTACCACCAGCAATGTGACAGTTTACCCTTTTTTGGTTGCTAGATGATTCCGTATGTGTTATTGTATAATGTTGAAAAAGCGATAACTGTTTCATTATACATTAGCAAAAAAAATCGAATAACCTTTTGCTTGTCCGTATGGGGAATTGTGTGTAGATTGGTGAGGGAAATATACTTATAATTAGTTACAGAATAGGCTCTAATGTAACAAAACATGGAAAAAATGAAGGGGTCTGAAAACTTTCTGAATGCGATGTATGGATGGGAGAACAGTTTTCCACTAGCCTGCTATCAAATGAACATTGACTCAACCACTCAATTACTTAACAGTTTCCAGGTCATGGAGGATGGAGGAGTGAAGATTCAAGGTTGTCTTTTACAGAATGATGAAAACCCTGAGTGATTCCACTTCATCTGTTATATTATTATAGCCAGTACCAATACATCCTTGTCAAAATCATTGATTCTCAAACTTGTCTTGAGGGACTCACAGCTGTTTCATGTATTTGATTTATTCCAGCAAGAACACACCAGAATTTTTTTTAGGCCATGCAGTTTTTTGTATACAGTAGATTCATAGATGTAGTCACTGAATTGCCTGTTGAGTGGAAGGAGCTATTTGTCAAAAGTTCATTAATGTGTTATTGGTCTGGTCAAATGTCACTTTTTTCCGTTTTTGTAACAACGCTTCAGTGATTGTTGCTGTTGTATTCAAAGGACCCCTGGTTTGAGCCCTTTCCTTGTGGGCCAGTCAGAGCATGTAGAAGAATGAACCATAAATGCAGTTTCAAAAAGGGTTGTTATGATTGCCAAACATTTTTTGGTTTGACACTCAAAAATGAAAGCATACTTTGGCTGTAAATGAAGTTTCTACCTGGAACACAAACTGTTATCCTACAGGGATGCCAAAATAACTTTTTTTGTTTTATTCATACACAGTAGATCATACAGACTAGGGATGCAATGATACCACTTTTTCATTGTCAATACCGATTAAACTCCTATTGAACTTTGAGTATGTGCCAAAACATGTCTACTGTCATTTTTATTTCATTAAGGGAAAATTTATTTGGCAATGTTTTACTTAAAACCTTCAGTTTCTTTTAGCTATTTAGGTTTATTTTAACTGCTGCTGGTTCACAAACCTACCATAACATCTTATGAGTTATCCCTTTTAACTTTTGAAATGGTTTGAATATACTGTAGCACAAGAACATTTTGTCAGGCAAAGTAAATAGGAAAAAAACTGTCAAAATAACAGTATCATAGATTGTTCCATACCATGCCACAATGCCGACTGAAGCCATTTGGGGGCCTTTAGCAAAATTATATTTGGGGCCCCCTCTCCCCTAGCACTCAGGGGGCTCCCTAGCGCTTATATCGCTTTGGCCTAGAACCGGCCCTGAAGACATGCATCTCTATCAGTAAGCAATTATCTGATTAGCTTAGATTTTAATGGCAATTAAAATTGCTATCACTTAAGTTGATAGAGAAAGAGGAGATGCTAATGTAGAGCCCTTTATGTTTATGTTTTCTTATATTCCATTTACAATATATGGCCATCCCTCAATAAAACAAACTCCCTACGTTATACTTCTTGGTCCATTACACTTCCTCTTTCCGTCCACCTCATACTGTATTACAGCACTACAACATAATTGAAGCAGAATAAATACAGTGTTTTCCATTAATTGCAGGCAATAGTACTATGTAGTGGATGGAAAACTCATTAAAGTAGGGGAATTAATTATGAATTAGGACAAGCGGGGGGTAGTGGTAGCTTGGTTTACCTCTCTGCTAGACCAGACCCTGTATTGGCTCCAATGGGGGGCGGGGAGGCGGGTAGATAGCTTGGGAGCTGCTAATGACAAAGCAAGGAAGGGAGACAGGTAGGCAGAGGGCCAGATCGGCTCAGCACCCCAAGTGAAAATAAGGAGAGGTCAATGTCGATAAGCCAGCACTATAGACTCATCAGGCAAAAATGGAAAAAGGCTTGGATAGCCAGGTAGACACTAAGCCAAAAATAAGGGTCTGCAAGAAAACCACCACAATATCCATAAGAGGAAATACAGGCTATAGTCTCTGTGGTTCTATATGTGTGCGATGTAGAATAACTTGGATTCTACTGCAGTTTTGTGAAGGTGTCTAGATATCTGGAAATGGACCAACATGGGGTCAAATAAGAATTAAAATATGACTTGTCTTGTGAAATACAAATCATGATGTTTGTGACAGTCCAACTATGAATTGTTTTAAGTTGTAATTTTGTTGTGGGTTCAAACAAAACTTGCCAATTCAAAAATGCAATTCACAAAAGTTTCGGTTTCAAATATATAAAGACCAGTTGTTTTATTTTACAATTTTATAAAATAGTAACATTTTGAAATAGCTATGAACTCCAAATGTTTAATAATAAAACACCGGTGATAATAAAACACAAAAGGTGTCATAATCTGAAAAGCCAAGCCTTCAACCTAATAGTGTACCACCTCAACATGATATGAATAAATGTGTAAACATTTTTGGTTCCAAGTAGAATCTGGGCTCATTGCTGAGAGACCCTTAAAGAACCCTTATCTTGACAGTGTAGGAGAAACTAGAAGAATCGTAGGTTGCCAGGGGCCTTTCAAGTAACCCCTATCTAAATGTCTACACTGGAACTTTTTTGTGTAAGAGTGTAACCTTCCCATCTTGCAGGATGGCGAAAGTGACATGTGAGTGCCCTGTCTCAAGTGACCAGGCTCACATGGTCAGAAAAGTACATGGGGCTGGTGTCTCCCTCAGGGAATAAAGACCCGGGCAGAGCCCCTCCTGAATATACTTGACTTGTCTTCACTATCTATAGGGCTTAAATGACATGAGTGTTAACATAAGTGATAACTGTTACTGATTCACTAAACCTCAACTGTGATTTAGGCAAAGATCAACAGCGTTGTCACGTCGTCATTGTGTCAAAGAATCATTGTAATGCCTTGGTTTTGTTGGGCTAGTGCGTCACACTGAAGTGGCTGTTCAAATCAAAGCTACACCCACAAACTGGGATGAACAGAATAAAGAACCAAGACACACCTTAATATCTCATTTCACAAACTCAAGTTTCTGAAGGAATAATGTTAGCCTAAGGATATGGGGTTGACAAAACATCACACACCGATCCGAGACTAAGCTAGTTATAATAACAAAGTGGTGCTAGGAAAATTGTGGTTCACATGCCACATTAGTCCTGAAAGTCACATAATGCTGGCTTGCCAAATAACTGCTCGGTCGATATTGGAATCCATCCAAAGATGGCACATCTTACCTTAGGACATTCAGACTAGGGAAAATAGAAATGATCTGTACTCAAAGATACATGTTGGCAATGACTGCAGCAAATCCTAAAACTCAATTTGTTTGTAAAATGTGTGCTATATATCTTAGCAAAGCATGACATCAACTAATTAACAGTGACATTGAAACTACATTATGAAAACCACCATGCAATAGAGTCTACTTGGAAATATTATATTAATAGGGTTCTAAGGGAACCTGTCTTGCCTTCCAAAAAATAAACAAAGAACCATTTCTTCCAAAATACTTTTTCCCTAACTGTTCTTGGGAGAACCCTACCCTTAATGAGGAACCCTTTAGAAATAGTTTAATGCTGAGAGTCAATGATTATGCAACTTTTATTATCTTTTCTTACTATGTAATATTGGCCTATAATAAACAATTATCCTCTTTTCTCATGCTGTTCACTACAAAATCTGATGTTTGGAAAATTTCGATTTTGAGTTTTGTAACTCATTAGGCATTTTAACTAACAAAAGACATTTTCGTTTGGGCCCCATTAATTGGGAATGCTAATCAGTCTTTTTATTGCAAGCAATTTAAACCTTTCAGAAAGAACCTCATCCACTTTGATGTTTCCACTCTACTGAATCACCATCAGTCACCATCATATCTATAAATAAATAAACTTAGAAAGGGTGTCGGTGAAAGAGCTCAGAGCGGAGCTGATTTCTCTCTACCTGTGGAGCACTCCATTTTAAATGTCAGATGGGGAGGCTTAGCTAGAGTTCAGGCTAGTACAGTGCCATGCCCACTTGCTGTGCATAGACTGGGCACCCTGGTCAGGGACAAAGGATTCAACCAGCCGAGTATGACTCATTTGCCTGAGTATCTGTGATTGCAGAGCCCTAAGAGCAGGTTAGAACGAACACTTCATAGGGGTAGTCATCCCAGTGCTAGCGACCCAAAAACATGCACTCTCGGAATCAATAGTAAGCACACAAGGCAAATGAAAAAGAATACGACATTGTAAATTGAATCAAATCCTCACTGATTATGGTGTAAGTTTGATTTACTATACGTATGTAAGATTCCTGGAGATTAATGCAGACGTGAGAGTTAGTGTGATGTGCATCATCAAATTGCAGGAATATTACATGCATTTAAAGAAAGAATCTGGATGTTTTCTTTTAAAATAATATGTTGGACTTAAATTAACTGTCCGAGCTAAAAGCTATTGGCTGGACATTACAATCAGCATGTCTATACGGGTCAGAGGGACTGCATGGCATTGGCAACCCAGTTGCTAAAAATATATCTGCCGTATAATTACTGAGGTAACTAGATTGCAGAGAGTGATTGGAGGAGAGTGGACAGTGGATTCTGAAAATGAGGACAGGAGAGAGCGGGCAGGAGATGAATAATGCTGGTTCATTATATTAGTCCATGTCGGTTTCACGTGGACTATAAAAAGCCCCTTCCTCTGTAGTTCACAACCAGGCTGCTGACTGACAAAGGTTATCCCAGACCAGAAAATCTTCCTCTGTTGATTATGCCGGTAGTCAAGGTGTGAGTGTGAATGAGCAATCGTAAACCTAGCAACATGAAATGGTTATAGTTCTGTAATCTTAGGAATATTATTCTAAAGGGCTTGATTTTCATTGTGACAGAGACAAGGCTTTTTTGTCTGGTATATTCATTATATTAATTATCACTGCCATTTGATTCATATTAAGATATTCAGAGTGATATATAGTTAGTAAATGATTGCGAGGTGTGAACCACATATCACAGTGCATACTGTGCTTCCTCAATAAAGTTACCAGCAAAGTCAGGGCTACTGCAAAAAAGACAAAATAAAGGCTTTTGTTTGTGTGTGTGTGTGTGTGTGTGTGTGTGTCCATGGTTACGCACTGTGAGAATGAATCATGATACTTGGTGAAGAGATTTATAAACATTTCTAAATGTTTTTGGAAGATTAGCAGGGACTAATTTTATTTGAATTAGTACAAAATATACTCAAATATATATACAAATAAATAATCCATAAATTACTATGCAAATGGGGCAATGAAAGATTATTTAATTCAGCCTAGATAAAAATGAATTGCTATTTTTATATCTGAAACTTCATTGATCTAATGGTAAAGTTGTAATGCCTACAGTAGGTTGTAACAATTGTACTGATATAAGAGCTATGCTTCTGTAATCCTGGCTACTTTGATGACTTAAACTGTTAAGATGGTCGACATCTCTCAGTGAATAATAACAAGACTTACTACCCACTAATCCAACGAGTTTTCAGACACCAATTCCCTTTGTTAGGGCAGAGACAAGCGTTTTAGGATTGTATAGAATATCTCGGGCTGGACACAACAGACATTGACCGTGCATAATGAAATATCAAAAGTAAACATTTTTGTGACTCATTTCTGACGTCAATACTCTGACTTCCTGGACGGAGGAGAGTCTGGTGAGCGTTGATGCTCATAGAAGCTCTGAGCACTTTAACACTCCCTGCGAGAATACAGGAACAAACACAAAGTGACAACTTCTGGTTTCTAAAAAGACAGAGAGAAGGGATGGCCCGCTATCCATCTGACACAGTCAATTTCAATAGAGGATTATCTGTCACATAGGATTGAGTTGATTACATTCTCAGAAAAATGGAGTACCATATAAACATTCATCCCAGTTGGAGTACACTCAGAACTATTTACACATCATATTGAACCACTTTTTGTTCAACATAGAACCTTGGAACGTTTGAAACTGTGCTATCTGTTACCAGAAAGGGATTTATTTGTCCTGTAATGGTTATATATAACCTCTCTTAGGATTATCCTACAGGACAAATGGTTCTACAGAGTGCTTTATCATCACATGGGTTTGAATATGCAACAAATCCTCTTTATTGGTTAGGGGGCTGACCAGAGAGTAGCACCAAGTTACCGTGTCCTGTACACTTTTATCATTCAAAAAAATCTGGCATTCAAAAAGTGCTGACCAATCAGCAGATTCCTTCTAGGTAATCTTTTTTCATTATGACCTAAAATGCTAAACCGATGTTACATCAGAACTGCCCTGATCTTTTGAATGTAAGCACAGGTATGTGTTTGCCTAAATGTGGACAAGTTTAAAGTTCAAATAAAGCACTGAGACATAAACTGAAACATCATGTACATGATTATATGAAATAAAGCATATTTTCACTCTTTATACTACATGTTTTACTGTTGCATAATAAAGTACATATTAGTATCTACTGTAGTAATCCTTCTAGTAATGTAATGTATACTGTAAAATTTACTGTTATAGTCTTTTATATTTACTGTAGCACATAGTGTTTTCATTGTGGTTTACCATTGTACTATAACCGTTGTATTCATAATTTAGAATCTTTGATTAGAGGTGCAGATTTGTCCTTGAGGAAATCTACTAAATAGACTTTCTATAAACTGTATTTGATTTAGGACATTGATCTAAACTGTTCATTGTTACAGTTGTTGCATGTACAGTAAGTAAGACTAAATAATCCTGTACGGACAGCTCTGAGCTCCTGCTCAATTCTGTATATGGGAGGAAGATCAGGGGAGGCATGACTCATGGAGCTTTACATAAAGCAACTTCCATTTCTAAATGTGATTTAACAAAGTGTAACACATTAATTTCCCTGCATGCACCATAATTTCAGTGTCACACTTTTATTGTTTTTTTAAGTAATACAGTTAAGAAATAGTAAAAAATATTTAAAGGAGAGGTTGAGCTTCACAAATCTACGATCCCTGACTAAACTATTTTAAATGTTGCTAAACAATTACTATTTTATTTGGTTAACTGTGTTTTTGCAGGGCATATGAGGTATTTATCTTCCAGTGTTAACCCAGATTTTCAATAGAATAAAAATAAAATCGGATGTTTTAAATCCACTAAAACACTTGAACCGCACCAAAAGACCACATTTAAGGTCTGTGAAAAATCTGAAAATGCCAAAGGCGATGTAGTGGCTGTTGTAAAGTTTGATGTTAGATTTTGAAAATTAAATACCAACTGTATTGAGTAAAAGACCAATGAGAAACAACTGTTCTGCCTCATGAGCATAGGCTACTTTGTAGTTAACATCTAATTAACAAATATTTTCTGGATTGCCTTTCCATCTACCAGAAGATCATTTTCATATGGATCATCTGCTACACAAGGTCATAGCAAACATTTACAAAAATTATTACGGTAAAAACATTGTGTGTTTTGTTAAACTGGGTTACCTTTATGAAATCATGTGTTTGGAATTTTGCTCCATGTATATGCAACCGTGTGTCCAAATCCGTACAAAGGAATTCAACTTCTAAGGGGTGTCCTTTTTCACATGCGTCATAGCAATAAAACCCATTGTTCAGCAGAGTCACAAGAATTTCCATATTTTGGTAAATGCCTATATATTGGTAAAGGCCCATATTATTTTGACATGATAACATTTCCAAAATGTGCTATTTGAAATCTGACTCACACATTTCTGAGCGGAAGCAACAACTCGTGACAAGAATGCTGTCTGCTACCTATCTGCCACTGAAGCCGCCACCAGTATAATTTGCTCTACTAATGATAGAGTGGGGAGAACAAGTATTTGATACACTGCTGATTTTGCAGGTTTTCCTACTTACAAAGCATGTAGAGGTCTGAAATGTTTAGCGTAGGTACACTTCAACTGTGAGAGATTTTTAAATTATTAATTAGCATTTTATTGCATGACATAAGTATTTGATCACGTACCTGACCTGTTAGTTTTTCTTTAAGAAGCCTTCCTGTTCTCCACTCATTACCTATATTAATTGCAACTGTTTGAACTCGTTACCTGCATAAAAGACACCTGTCCACACACTCAATCAAACAGAATCCAACCTCTCCACAATGGCCAAGACCAGAGAGCTGTATAAGGACATCAGGGATAAAATTGTAGACCTGCACAAGGCTGGGATGGGCTACAGGACAATAGGCAAGCAGCTTGGTGAGAAGGCAACAACTGTTGGCGCAAATATTAGAAAATGGAAGAAGTTCAAGATGACAGTCAATCTCCCTCGGTCTGGGGCTCCATGTAAGATCTCACCTTGTGGGGCATCAATGATCATGAGGAAGGTGAGGGATCAGCACAGAATGACACGGCAGGACCTGGTCAATGTCCTGAAGAGAGCTGGGACCACAGTCTCAAAGAAAACCATTAACAACACACTACGCTGTCATGGATTAAAATCCTGCAGCGCACGCAAGGTCCCCCTGCTCAAACCAGCGCATGTCCAGGCCCATCTGAAGTTTGCCAATGACCATCTGGATGATCCAAAGGAGGAATGGAAGAAGGTCATGTGGTCTGATGAGACAAAAAAAAATGGTCAAGAACTACAGGACACATATGATCTCTGTAATTGCAAACAAAGATTTCTGTACCAAATATTAAGTTCGGCTTTTCTGATGTATCAAATACTTATGTCATGCAATAAAATGCAAATTAATTATTTAAAAATCATACAATGAGATTTTCTGGATTTTTTTAAGTCTACCTATGGTAAAATGTACAGACCTCTACGTGCTTTGTAAGTAGAAAAACCTGCAAAATCAACAGTGTATCAAATACTTGTTCTCCCCACTGTACCTGTTGCCACTAGTGGCCAGTTTTCAAGGGTCAGTATATCTCAAGGTCTTGAAGACCTGGACAAATATTTAATTTGGGCTGAAAACTGTAGTGATATTCCAGGGTGTCTTATTGCCACAATGACTCAACATGGCTCTAGGCTCCATCCGCACAGAACACCACATCAGGACACTCAGCCTCAGTGACAGCACCATGCAATACAATCTCCCTATCTCCTTGTCTTGAACTTTACCCATTTTCAGATTTGTAAACCCTCTACTTCACTTTGGGATTGATAGAGACTGTCCCGACAACTCAGAATAGATCAGTATGAGGTCGAAGATCAACAGAAATGTTTTCCTTCTCGTTATTTTCAGTTTCTTTCAGACTTTGAATTTGTTTTATTTTATTATTTTTCTTTCTTTATGGTACCGTGCTCATAGAACATTAAATATGAGTTATTTTAGGCTCAGAAGAATAACAATTACATTCTTTTTTATTGTAAATTACTTTTAGAAATTGATTAACAAAAAACTGTCACAAGGAAAACAACATACAAGGGGTATCCACAAAATGTTGCCTGGCGTCTAAAATTATTCCCCAAAAGATACCCACAGTGTATGTCCAATAATGAAAAGTAAAGTGGAGAAGAAGCCAAATGGAAAAGGGATTTTGAAGAAAGCCGAAGAGACTTTCTGATGGTGATGCTGCCTCTAGGTTCTCATGCCAAGTGAACCATAATGCCTTGTAGCCTTGAAATACTAGCTGGGATAGCAGAGGTGAATGAAATCTGGCCTAATAAGGCAATTACCCCAGATAGGGACCAAATCAGTCAGCCTGGAGACCAATTCATTAGATACGATGACAAAACAAACACTAATGTGTTTGTTTCATAACTTAAAATATGGCCGTATGTTGGTTATTCTAACTGGGTCTGTAACAGAGCTCATTAAGTAGAGTGTTTGTCATTATTTGATTTTAGCCTGAGGTGGCCCCTAAATTGCTGTTTTTTGTCAACTGCCTTGTTCTGCCCAGTCAGTATAGTATTTATTGGGTGCTTAGTTGGCTGTTAAGTTCAGATGTTCAACAACAGCATTACAGCACAGCAATTGGTGCTTTGGTGTACGAGACACGTTGGGGAAAGTTTAATGGGAGACTATTAATTATATCTATCACGACCGGAATACCTTACAGCTTTCTGGGGCATATCCGGTGAGGAAATTGAGAATTAACAGATTATGGCAGATTATGACATACTGTAACCACAAGGCTTTGGACACTGACCAGTGCTTATCATCATCATAATTTAGACAGGAGCTGCTGAAAGAAGACATACTGTATACACTAACCCACTGTGGGGTGTCGCTGGAGGAGGGGGGGTTAAATCCCCAGTCCTAGTGGGAGGGCAGTTAGAAATAAGATATAATGGATAGAGATGGTACTTACTGACATGGCTCTGACAAAATTGTGAAGGTGTTGATGGTCGTTAGAGCATCGGTGTCGGGCACTGGTACCCCCATGTCATGTCTGCTCTGCCTCGTCCTTCATCTCACCACGATTAGACTAATTAGAGAATGCTTTAAAGCAGCTGATGGATGAGAAGCCACGGTCCTCACATGGCTGATTCATACCACTGAACGTTAACCGTGACCTTGCAGATGTTTTTGCAGTCGTTTTGTAATAATGCTGTGATATAGTGTCTTTTATATCATGACACAACCTCTTGACATTGTATGGTTTCATGTGAGGAATACAAAAGTAGCTGGTTGCAGTGCTGTAATATTATGCAAAAAATTTGCTTGAATAAACTTGACAAACTACAGTAAATACAGGAATTCTGCTGCTTTCTGGTTGGCATTACTAATTTGCTGAATACCTGTAGTTCCTTTTAAAGGAACTGTCTTTTAGTGTAACTGATGTCGCACACACACAATATTTACATGTCTCAGTGGTCAGAATACAATGTGCTTCACAAAATGAGGCCTAACGCTTCATGGGACAGCCCCATCTGTCACGCCATAATGAAAGGACAAGTAAGGTCGCTCTGTGATGAGTAACATGGGACCAGTACAGGCACTTGAGTGCTTTTGTGAATAGTGGACCATGCGCAAATTAACTAAACAGCTTAAAAGAGGACAGTGCAGAGCAATGCGGGTTCTCCATGTTCTAGGCTTCTGGGTTCTTTCTAATAACCCTGGAATAAAGCTGGCATTGCATATTTCTTCTAAGCTGTTTAGTCGTCCTAATTGGTCCGTAACCACAAGTTGACACAGCAACACACGCAAAGAACAAACACAGAACACGGACTGGGCTTGGACCGCATTTTAGATAAAAAAGCCTCATGGTGAATATTACCCAAATCGGCAGGTATGTACAGATATGTTTACCCTGCTGCCATCTGGGGCAAGCAGAGGTGCTGTGGGTACCATGATAGTCTGAGGGCATAGTGGACAGATGAGGGTTTTGGCGAGGTCTGCACCTGAGGCTCACAAGTGGACCTGAGGTGGACGACACAGGTGCAAGCCCATTAAGCTGACGCATTGAATACCGCTAACTCTTCCAATGGAAAAGCCACAGGAAAAACCATTTCAATTACGCCACAATGGGCTAACTATCATTATAAAATAATACGCTTCCGGAACATGCATCTTACAAGTTACAGTACTACATTAGTTAATATACATTAATGCCTACCAACGCAACATCAGTCAAGCTGGTGGATTAGTCCGGTGTAATTCGTGTACTTGGATAATTCGTCATTCAGGAAAACCTCTGGGCACTAAAACACACACATTCCAAGGACCTTATGAACCTTTATGTCCACAACGATCTGAGGGGGTTACAAGAGGTCAGGAGGTATAGAAGGTTGAGGGGGAAAAGCTTTGATGGTGTTCAGTTTCCTGGGCCTTATCCACAGTCTATTGTGATTTTAACGGCGCAGAGATCACTGTCCACTGTCCATTGGCACCTCTTCGTTCGTCCCGTCGAAGGCCTAAACCTCCTGGTGACATGAAGACTCACCCGAGGGCTCATTTCGGTAATGAGAACCACCCCACCGGTTCAACTCATGTCTCCTGCTGTGCTGGATTGAGTTAAATGTGCCTGACACCAGTCCTCCATGCCTGTCGAGCCAGCAGGTGATACCTTTTAAATGAATAACTGAGGGGTTAAGAGGTTGCCTTTGGAATGGCAAGGCACCATTACAGTGGAAGGGGAAACAGTGCTTTAGAGGGAAGTGGAAAGATTTACCTATTTTCTGTGTTTTGTGGAGAATTCAAAAAGCAGAGGTAGACACTCTTTGGACTGAACAGCATATCCACATGAAAAAGGAAATGTAGGTAATTATACTGAGCTAATTTGCTAATCCTTCTAAAGGGATACTTAATTTAATATACCAGTTATTAATGTTAGCAATGATACATTTATGTCATTGAAAGACAAGTTCTCCTCAACAAAATTTAACACCAATGTAGAATGAGCTAATTAGATTTTTGCCGCAGGCTCGACTTCCTCTATATTTTCTGACCATAAAATACTACAAGGTCCAGAATTGATAGCAATCATAAATACCACCTCCCCAATAAAATTGTGAATATTTAGAAGTTGAAAAATACACTTTGAGACAAAAGATATATTTCAAACACGAACGTTGATCATGTCCATGTGGTGTTCTGTGCCTGTCTATAGTAATTACCAGCCAATGCAGAAAAGTGCTCTTTAGCATTTTGTTTTCTTAGTGCCAGTAATGCAGCCATAACTAACTACAACAGATCTCACTGGTAAACTGTGTTCATCTCAATTACAATTACAATCTCAATTACAAAACATACCAATAAACACTAACATTAACACATATGTACCATTGGAAATTATGCTTTCCAATGGCAATTTGCTTTTGACAAGCTAATTCTGTTGCGGTTACTTAAACACACGTCTACCAGTAGAAATAGATAATAATAAATGCTTTCTCAACCCTCCACTAAATCTAGTCGTTTGATGTTTGTCGGAATAAAGGCTATGTAACCATGTTCATAAAGGATTGTACAGTACATTGCTAATCACAGAACAAACAAATGCATTTCCATAGTCACGGTTTTCAACAAGCAAGACTCATTTGGCGTTTTAACTAGAAAACAAGCAAATTAGATTTTTGCGGTAGACTCGACTTCCTCTGTATTTAAAAAGATAGCGGTGTCCAGTCTACTGCGGGTTTAAATAATTCATTGACTGGAGAGGAAGTGGAGGGACTATAGCAGAGCAAGGGAGAGGAAGGGGAGGGACTATAGCAGAGCAAGAAGTTGTAGTCTTTTAGAAAGAGGAAAAATGTACATGTACATTTATCAATATATCTGCTGACACGAAAATCCCTGAGACATCCGATGGCTCTTTAATTCAAGGACAACCATGACAAAATATAAAATGGATTTGTAGCGCAATTGGTACAGCATGGAGTCTTAACCAAATTAAACAATACATGACTATACATACATTTTTCAGATCTTGGTCGTTCACACAAAGCGATGTAATGTGCTTTTTGGTGGACAAAATATATGTGTGAAACTCATCTCACTGCTGTAGAAACCTCTCAGACATGATACACACCACCAACACACCAAGTTCCCCAGGGAGAAATGCCCCAGGTCGGCTCTCTCCATAAGGACCCCTTTATCATGTTATGTCAGTTTTCTCTCTCTGCTTACAGGGCCTTTTAGCTGATCCTACAGAGTGTGTGATGTCGCACCAAAAAACATGATACATGATAGTTCAGAGTTCACTCACAGCATTCCATAAATCCCACTAAGCACTTACCCTTCGTTACCGGGTAGGATTTCTGAATAAACTTGGCACAGTAGACAATATGAATGGAGTCTTTAATGATAATCAACATGTCAAAAAGTCTTAAATCAGGCGGCGTACGACTGATGTTCTCTGCACTTCAAACAGTTATCACAAAAATAGTATTGTTTCATTTCGTCATGTTGCTGAAGTAGTGTCAATAAATTTGCCTCTGTTTTTGACCACTTCAGTGTTGATATGTTGCTGTCTTCCACTGACTCTGACAGTGAACCCACAGGTTTACCCTGGGTCATTGGACTCTAGGTGAAATAGGACTGTGGTGGCGTACGCACTGATGCATTCACAAAGCATTGACAAGCACCTCGCAATTATTCACAACGAGCAGAATTCACATATTCTTTTCGGGGGGTGAATTGCCGACATGTAAAAACTAACAGGCCAAAAAAATTGCTGAGCATCCTCTCCATCCATTTTAATCCGGCTTCTCTACAGAGAACAATGGGGTACATATTTGGACTTTGGAGCCAGTGACTGGGGCCATTGAGTGGCCCCGCTTTGGGATCGGATACAGTGAATTAGTGTAAAGCCTCCGATAGAAAAGGGCTGACACCATGGTCATCTATGGCCTCTGCCTTGGGTCCAACTAGCTGCCATGCAACGTTGCTCCGCAGACCGAAAATGACTGCTCAACTCTTCTGGATCTTTATGGATACAGGATTAACATTGATTTGCGTGTGTGTCTGAATCTGGTGGAATCATGCGAATAATCGAATGTAATAGTCGTTAAAGTGACATGTATTTTATATATTGTTCTGAAGAAGTCCTTATGCCTGATGCTTCACTGATTAGCAGTCTGTCAGTTATTGCCTGAATTGAGTAAAGACGAATTTCATGAATGAAACCTATACTGACCAAAAATATGAACACAGCACGTAGTGTTGTTGTTCCCGTGTTTCATGAAATCAATCCTATTTTCCACTAAACTATGTACAAAAGGCTTGTTTTTCTTGTGTGAAATCCATAGATTAGGGCACAATGATTTTTATTTGATTGATTTCCAAGTATGAACTTGAACATTTGTTCAAAATAGCACTTTCATAACGTTATTATTTTACTGACAGTTCGTTTTTCACTGAGAAGGGGATGCTCATGTATCTCCAGGTATCAAGAGGAAAATGACCCCACCCTTCCCAACATCATAACCTCTGGAAGAAGGGCTGGTGGGGTTGCTGCTGCCCACCCTAATGCAGCCTCAGCGCCCCCGGGGAGATCCCCCCCCCCCACCGATGTGTGAAGATAGACTGTGTGTCAGTCAGAAGCATTTCATTTTGGCAGACGGGCACGTGTTGCCCGTGTGTTCCATATCAGTTCAGCTCCACCACAGGATCACTCGTTATCGGCACCCCCTGATCAAAACATCTCTCCGCAACCATGCCGAACATTAACTCAGTAGTAGGCCACTGAACGCAGCTCAGATTCTACAAATATTTCTCTGTTATAGGGAAGTAACATAACACAAGACATGGGAAAGGATGGATGAATTAAATTAAGAAAACAGGGAAAACTGCAATTACATTCCCCCCTTAAACATTGCTCTGCCCTCCAAAAAAACACAAAACACTCCCGGAGTGAAAATAAAACTTCTCACACCCTCGCCACTTTTTGAACAGTCCTCCGACACAATAAAAATCGACTCTTCCTTGGAGGGAGTTCTGTGAATTGGTGTACAAATAAATAAAATACATTTACTCCTATATTCAGTTCTGTTTTGACGCTGCTCTTGTGGAGAGAAACAGGTCATTCCAAGTCATTATCATTCATTCTATCAGTCTGTCCTGTGCCAGTGCTTGTTAGCCTAGCCTTATGAATGCCCTCTGTGCTGTCGATCCCCATAGGCCCGAAGCTAGAGAGGCTTGTGGCACACCACCATATGCCTGAACAAAACGTCCATATGCCTCACTGGTTAATTCATTCTTGATAGAAAATGTGTTTCGTTTTCTTTTCCGATTTAACAATGTCAAACCAGTTCATAAACTTGAACTATACAGGGAACGATTGCAACAACCTAAACTCAGTTAGACGTGATACAAGTTACCTTTTCATCCTGACTCACACAAATCCTGTTATGAATGTTAGATTCAATGTCACTGCATCCACTAGCTACAGTAAAACACCCTGTTTAATTACATTTATAAATCCCCTGATTACATCTCCTGCTCTGTCTCTAGTCTCATTACTGACAGCTTGCCTGTGCTCGAGTGCGCATGTGCGTGCATGTGTGTTTTGTGTGCGTATAAGATAGAATGAGAGAGAGAAGGAGAGAGATGCTGAGAGCAAAGACCGGTTCATTTTTTTATGCACAACAATATGCGGGCTCTTCATGGTCCCTGTGTGAAACGGGGTCAGTTGATGGTAAAGTTAAGACTTGCACTCTCCATTGGGCTAGGCTGCGCGGAATCGACAGATGGAGAAAAGGTTCCCAGAGAGCCCAGACCTGCCACAAATAGCTCCAAATACACACATGCTAGCGCACAACACACTCACGCGAGTACATAACATGCACGAGTGCACGTAGGCACGCACACATGCACGTGTACACAGGATAATAATCCTAGTTAAACATAAGACAGCAGGTACTCGAAATCTGTCTTTCCTGTCACCATGTCTGTATGTTATCTATCCCTGCTTCCATTGGCAGCCAGGGATGGGACTCGTTTTTTTAAATAGCCAGAAATACACATACTGTTCAGGGTTAGCCAACTAAGATTAGTTGTGTGCTTTGTGTAATTAAACAATTTACCTTGGCAATTTCCAGCTAATGTTTGACAAAAAACATTATGTTTTACAATACTTAGCAAGTTAACTAAATCCTTGATCCTGCTTTGTAGTATGCTTCTGTACTTAGACCTGGCCTGGTTTTGACTGGCTTTCCTAATTTCTCGAGGCTGGCTCTGCGACAGTCCCCCGTCCTGAGCCTAGCACTGAGGGCTCCACAGGAGCTGTCCAATCATATCGCAGTTAAGCCTTCAAGGTTAGGGCAGAGGGACCGGAGTAACACAGAACTGGAGACCTCACGACAATGACAAGCTTCTATTTTCTAGTTACAACACCGACATTGGACGGAAATTCAGCAGTTTTGTTTAGGATTTACATTGTCATTCATTTCGGCATTTTTTCAGCACAGATTGCTATTTATAAATTGTACATTGTTAAATCTTCACGCAAACCTTCATTCTTCAGTGGCAGGCAGAGACCGTTCTAGAATAATGACCCAACAGTGTTCGATTGGAAGAGGTGGCAAAAAGAAATGAGCATTTTCCTCCTGAATTGTGCTCTAAAAATAACCAACGGAAACACCTAAAGGGGGAGTTGGTAGAGGTCGAATGCATTGCAGTGAGTGAAAACATCTGTTACAGTGAACAAGAGAAACAGTCAGGCCTCAGATGGGATATAAGTTCAACTGATACTGTGATGTGTGCACTGAAGTCATTGTCTCAACCCAGCAGAAACAAAGGCTGATGGCTTCACCTTCATTTTGGTCAATTGTAATTGTAATTCAAAATGTAATTTCGCTCTGGACAACTCATCTACTCTTATTCAACTGAGGCTAAAGCATTACTTACATTTCAGGAGAAAAAAAGAGATTTAAGTCAGAGGTCATGGTCAGGAGAATAGAAAGGGCGCTGGGGTGTGAGTGTGCTAGCAGGGACATAGTGTCCTAAGACGATTCTTTTTCACACCCCATGGGGCAGTTGGCTGTAGACGAACAGGCAGAAGCTTTTCTCGGGACTCCTTGCTGTCAATAACAGGCCCCTGGAGGCCAGAGTGAACCGTAGGCCAAGGCCCCCACAGACCTGTCACCCCCAGGCTGGGAGAGCACACCACAGGTCATTAGGAAATTAGGAAGACATGAATACAGATAAGAGTCACAGAGCTTATTGGAAAGTTACTGCGGTTGATACAGGAACAGTTGATACCCTACTGTAACCTTAGCCATATTACCGCAATTACGGCGGACTTTACACTGCGATGTACTGAGCCAAGTTCATATTCTCCAAATGAAATTAGGTCCAGAAAAAGTGTTATACTATAGGGGCCAGCCGATCGACTAGTAGTATCTGGCCAGCCACTGATCAAATTCCCCAGCTGGCGAAGTGAAAAATCTGTTGTTGTGTCCTTGATCAAGACAGTTAGACCTAATTGCTCATGTAAGTTGCACTGGACAGGAGAGTCTGCAAAATTACCAAAATGTACACGTGTTATATAAGTGAATAAAGAACTAATTCAGCTAATTTAAATGTAGAAATGTTTGAACATAGAAAAAGGCCTGCAGTATGTACCGTCCAAGCTGTTGTTCATAACCTCCGCCTCTGCCCCGCCATCTCCCGTGTCACTAAGGCCTGTGAGGCAGTGACAGCGAGAGCCAAGAGCTCGGACATCACTGGAGCGTGAAAGCTCCTGTTCATCCTGGGTAATAGAGTGTATTCAGCCTCTCCATTGATCCACCAGTTGACCACCAAGTCATAATGAGCCATACAAATAGTATGCCGCTTGCATAACTGCGCGTGACAATAGGGTTGTCTTTCTGCCCCAAAGGACATATTAATTATTACAATTACCCATACCCAGTCTTTCCTACATGGACCGGAACACAGGAATGCGCGGGAGGTGTTAGCCAAGTCATGGTTCCTTATCAGTGGAGCAGCCTTGTTATTTCCCACCACCGTAACTTCTTAAATAACATACCCACCGGACCTCTTGCTAACTCAGTGGCCATATAAAATGAAATCGTCAATTTAACATCAGCAAGGACATGTGCTGAATAGAAATAGAGACGTAAAAGAGGTTTATAGTAGAAGAGGTTGGAAAGGGCTAATCAAAAAGGCATCTTCATGCAAATTTATAACAGAACATTCAAAGTGTTTAGGCAAGGAAATCGGTCTGTTCCCCACAAAGATATCGAAGGTCCGCGTGGTTTTTCAACGTCTGTGAAACATGATAACTCAAACACAACTGGTTCGATTTTGGCAAAACTTGGGTGCCATAAAGGTCCAGCATTCCCAAAATAACACTGATTTGTGGAAAGGGAGCTTAAATGATCTACTCAAAATCTACAGTCACAAGCAAAGTCATACACAACTCACCTGATTTTGAAGAAACCTGGGTAAATCATGTGCCATAGATATTACAGAATTTAAATACATAAGACCATCTTGCATTGAAGAAGTGAGGTCCTCACGGAAATACTGACTATATAAAAAAGTGAAGAATCGGAACAGAGTGAACAAATTTAAGGTTAAAATATTTTATTTCCCATTAATAGTTTCTATTATTATTTCTAAGGGCATTGCAATCACAATACTGAGTCAACGTCTTCACGCAATGCACAATGTTAACCACTTCAAAGTTTACTCAATATCATACAGAAATTTTGTGCAGACAAATTATACTCTGGCCCACTGGAACCCAAGGGAAGGAGTGCCACAGAAGAAGGAGAATGAATCTTCAATGTACTACAGAACACATATGGTGCATTTAATTACATTAATCCAGACGATTTGGCAAGGTCTCACATTTAACCCTTTCCCATTCTCTGACACTGTGCCAACCTTCACAGAGCGAGAGAATGTTAAGATATGTTCCCTCCAAAGCATCAGATGCCACACTTGTCCTTATCAAGCCACTCACTCAGCTGGGAAGTCTGTACCAGATTCCTTATGCGCTGGAAGGAATGTCCTCTCCAGCTTCAGTTGTGCTCACAGAAGCCCAAAATATTACTAACCTCCTAAACCCAAATGGTACTGGGAAATTGCATTGTTCTATGCACTGCTTCAGGGCTAATCTGCTAGCAGGACCTGCGTCCACAATGAAAAGGATACATTTGATCTATGTGCAGAAAAGGTGATAGGCTATATCAGTGTTTCCTAAAAAGATACACCAAGAAATGGATAACAGCTCGGAAACTGCATTGAAATAATTGTTCAATTTACAGTGATACAGCCATACATTTCTTTTATGAGTAAATAGTAAACATTGTACATTAGTAGTAAATGTAACCAGTACACACTACACAACCATGCACCCAAACAAACCAGACACTCAATTTCCTTCAAATGTAACACGTCTAATGGTAACATTCTCCACTATTACGCAACTTAAAGAGGAAGTTAACCAATTTTTATATGTAATATTTTTTAAATCTCTTTCTGTAGTTGATCCCCTTAAACTACTATAAAAACGTTGTCTTTGTATGTATATAGTTTGTATTTTGTCATCAAAAGCCATCGACCTTAAAGTAAAATAAAAAATAATTGTAAAGAGAAATGATCTAGAATATGATTCTGGTATAACATAATTTGTATTTTGGAGCATTTAAAAAAAATCTCATATATAAGCATTGATCGTAGGCATTGGTGAGTGGAAATATTGAATTACAATTTTTCTGTAACAAAACAAAAGTTTTACCCAATAAAACAGTTTTTTCACTCTATCCAGAAACACAAAAAGAGTGAAAAAACTGTTTTAATTGGTAAAGCTCACTTTGATTTCCATTAAGATGTTTCTGCTCCTACAGTCAGAAACAGGAATATTAAGAGCAGTCATAGAAATTAAAACATCATTACAAAAATGTACAATTAGTCAGATGAACGACTCTATCAAGGCTGCAATATTATTTCTAGGCAGGGCCCAGATCAGCTTTCATGGAGTTGATGAAGCAAGATAATATCGTTTTGAATTAATTCAGAGTTGAATGGGAAGATCCCATAGCCATGCCAGCAAAGGGTGCATGACCCGTGAGGGTTAGTAATGGCAGATCAATTAGAATCGGATCAAACCTCCATCATAATCTATTTCTGGACACACTATAGAGCTGACTGCGAGAGGGATGGAGGTGGGGAGGGCAAATTAGGAAACTTGAGGTCACTGCAATCTTGTCTTAAGTCGCGCATGATAAAACAGGCATGGCTCATCAAACTACGATAATGCATAAGATGGAACACAACAGGCCACTTGCCCATCATCATTATGTTATCGAAACTCTGAAGCTTGGTCAAACGGTTCGGTTAAAGTTTTTCTCAGCAGTAGCCTACATCCAGGTTCATTCTGGCGGAACCACGGACGATACCAACGGTGGTACGACGCCATTAATCAAGTTCAACTCACGCAGCCGTAATGCGAATCAAGAGGCGGAAATGAAATTAGTAGAAATCAAATGGCCTTCACTGCCTAAAATAGCGCTGTCCAACAGGAGGCTTTGAGAATAATGTAATTGGGGTGCTTAGTGACAGCAAGAGCGGGAAGGGAGGGAAGAAGCGTAACAGTTCAGGGCTCTCCTGGGCTTTTACACAATGGAGCTATATCCGGGAGTGGGAAGAGATAATCAGTTATTTTGCCTTTTGTCAGTGGTAGCAGGCTTCGTAGCTCATGATAGGTAAGGTATAGCGTGAATATAATCAGTGTAGAGAAGTGGAAGAGAAAGAGAAAGTAAAAACAATGAACAAGTTACGGCTCCATTACCGGCCCCGATATTGTCACATACTGAACTTCTGTATCGTTATTTAAGTAAATAGTTGATAGACCTTGTGTAAATGTATTTTTTGTTTTATTTGTATTTGTGTTCACAATTGCAGTAAACAAACGTGGTGGAAACATTCCAAATTAGATTACATGTTAAATTTAAAAATGTGTTCACTTCTTCTGTTATATAGCAACATGGTCTCAGAGGAATATGTAATGTATAATACATTATACGTAATATATCTTATGAATTCGTCTGTGAAATATTTTCGTAAAATTGTTTACAGTATGCTCCCTGAAACCAGGCTGTGTAATATTGGTGTCAAAGGCCCTAAATACAATTCCCTGAATGCGATTGACTTGAATAGATATATTAGCCATTCTGAATCCAGAATTCTTGATATGATGACAGTCTGTCATCATATTGAGAATTATGGAACCTCTCCATATACCACTAGTGTTAACAAGAGACCTATGGGCTCTATTTTCTACTGTCTTAGACAATGTAATAGTGTGCCATTTACGGCACAGACACACTGTTGTCTCAGGGCGGAGTGGCCAACAGGGAAAATAATGACTTGACACGATCACTGTCATCATTATTATCATCAAATTCTTATCCATATGAGCCTGGTGATTAATGCAAATTAGACCTCGCTGCTGAGTACAGCTGGCAGACAGGAGTGGGTATGTCTCTATCTCCTCCCTTGTGCTCTCTCATAGCCTCTCTCTCTTCTAATCTCTGTCATAGAATCTCTCTCTCATTTAATCTTTCATGGTCTCTCTGTCCTATGTTTCTCTCTATTCCAATGTCTCATCTTTCTAATGATGAATCACGGTCACAGTAGGTCTCCGTTTAGGGTGAGTTGCGGGGCGTCTCTCTTCTTGTTTGCCGCGGTGGCACCCTCCAGCGTGACAGCACGCTGAACAACGTGGAGTATAGCTCCTGTAACCATGGAAGCCGGATCTCACTGACACCTATTCCTAGGAGATCAAACCTTCCTTCTTATGCGAATGGGGTGGATCTACACACCCACCTGTTTTGGACTACAACTCCCATGACGAGGCAGTGCAGCACAACAACATAGAGAACTGTAATGCGCACGAACACAGCGCCAGGAATCCCGTGCATTGTCTAGACCACTAGGTTGTAAACAGAATTGCTCCTGATTTCAATGCAATTACACTAGGCCATTAAGAACAGGCTTTCTTTTACTCATCACTTTGAAGGATACAATAAGGCTGAGCTTTGGGGAAAATAAATAACTCCCCCTCTCAAAAAAGAAAAAAGAGAGAGATAAGCGCACCAGAAACACGGTCACTGTGCTGATGATTCATCCATGATAAAGATGGGCTGGAGCCCAGTCAGGCTCCAGCCTTTATTTAGAATCTTCTCACTCCCCGCCCTTGAGTAATTGTCATCTCTTTTAGCGTTGACTGATGACTGGCTCTCTGATCAACGTGAGAAAAAGGAGTCCGTGCTAGCCTCGCCGAGAGTTGTCAAAGATAATAATGTCACTTCTTGGAGTTGTCAAGGGTAACGTGGTAAAATAGTCCGCAACTTCAATAGCCCGGAGAGTTCCGGGTAGAAATGGTTCTTGAATATAGCGAGACCAAGCCAGGCGCAGCTGCATTCTTCTGCTTTCAAATAGGGATGGAAAATATTTTACAGTAATGTGCTGTAACCTCTAGACAGACCTCGGAAAGACTGATTTAATAGAGCGAGGCATTTGAAATTGAAAGGCTCTTACGGGTGGATGACTCACTGTTGTACTTTATTCCGGAGACAGGGGAGAAGCAAATAAGAAATTAGGCTACCTGTTGATCTCCTTGTACAACATAGTAAGCAGAGTTTAACACAGAAGGAAATGACAGTCGTGCTTTCACTGAAGTTCCACTTCCCGGAGAGTGCCGATGCGGGTGAGCCACCATACCTGTTGGGAAGATGGCCGCAAACGCTGAACTGTCTGCAGACAGAACGACAGTACTGACCAACAAATGGACAGACGCGCACACCCAGCCACACACCCACCCCCACACACCAATCCATACACCCACCCACCCACACACCCCCACACACACCAATCCATACACACACCCACCCACACACCCCCACACACCAATCCACCCACACACCCACCCCCACACACCAATCC
>JACXGJ010003933.1:0-49551 GCA_016801105.1 Esox niger
CTTCTGACACCATCGCCCCATCTCATCATCTCATTGCACCTGTTGTCTCGTTTAGCGCACCTGATCATCATTTAGTCATTCCCCTCAGTATATATGTTCCCTCTGCTCCCTTTGTCTTTGTGTGTTATTGTCTCTACAATACAGAGCATATGTCAGCTCATCTTTATTAAATGAATTCGAACATTTTAGCTCCGCAGTCTGCTTCCTCCTTCCTCGATCACCAGAACGCTGACAGGTGGTGGCCCTGACTTGGGAGCAAGAAGAAGTGGCAGCCCTGCCGGAGGAGCAGGAAGAGGAACCGGTCGCCCCACCTCAGGAGTAGGAAGAATCAGCGACACCCCAGAGGAGCAGCAGCAGGAGAAGGTGGTTGCCCCGCCTCTGGACCGAGACATGACGCATGGAGGGGTGGCAGGGTATCGGGGGACCGGGTATCGATTCCCAAATCTCCGGTGGTGCAGATCTAGGGAAAGATGACGCCACAGCTTCCCCCCAGACGCAACTTCCAAAGTGCCCCACAGTCCACCAAACCACTGCAGGGCAGGCGCAGACCAGAAAAAGGGCAAACGGGGAAGGGCGGGCAGGGACGAAGAGACAAACTCTGGGCAGCAGCAGGCAGCAGAGCAGGAACTGGGGTGGCAGCAGGCCGCGGAGCAGGGACTGGGGTGGCAGCAGGCCGCGGAGCAGGGACTGGGGTGGCAGCAGGCCGCGGAGCAGGGACTGGGGTGGCAGCAGGCCGCGGAGCAGGGACTGGGGTGGCAGGAGGCCGCGGAGCAGGGACTGGGGTGGCAGGAGGCCGCGGAGCAGGGACTGGGGTGGCAGGAGGCCCCCGAGCAGGCTGATATTGACGAATGGCTAGCTGACTGCCTGTCCAGTCCACTCGACTGGCAGGACTCTGGGCATTTTGCCGCCGTTGTTGTCGTTGCCACGGTCGTCGTTTGCCTGGATCCAGGGGGGATGGTAGGGGTCCTTCTCCTCAGGATCAGAATCTGTCACTCTGAGGAGTTCCCGTACCGTCCATCCCTGCCGTGTTCGTTGGAAGGTGTTGCGTTATTCTGTCATGTCTTAATGGTGGTTGCAGCAAGACACAGGCAATGAAGTCCAGACAAAGGGAATTTAATCTGACGCTTACTAAACATAAAAGGCTCTTGAAATATGTAACAAATCTTCAATACAACAACCTAACACAGACATTACACTATACTAGGGCAGGAGGAACTTATATAGGGACACAACGAGAGGGTGAAAAGGGCTCAAAAAATGAATCAGAACCAAAACAGAACCTAACCCATGCCTAAACAGCAATGTCTGATTTGTTCCACTAAATCCTAAGTAGAATGTCTATTGAAAACAAAGGTTGTAAATGTATGCCAGGCATTTATAGAATAAAGAAGACATTGTTTTATCTGTCGGTGTCAATCAATGAATAAGTTATTGATTTTCAACCTTTAATTGCACTATTACTGATTTCAGGAATTTCTACTGAATTTTAAGTAAAATTTCTATTGAAAATAAAGACAGTGAAAGTATGCCAGGCATTTAGAGAATATATCTGTGACGGTGAGGTGACGGACTGCTCCGCTATCTCCCGCGTTTGCATCTTTCCAATTGCCATGAACTCATCCCGGTCCCCTTCATTTGTCTCGTCTCCAATTATCTCTCACACCAGGTCCCAATTAGGTCATTCGAGTGTGTTTAAATGTTTCTCCTCTGCTCCCCTCATTTGTCAGTCTTTGTTCCCTGTCACTGTGGTTTCTGATGTGTGTGGTGAGGTCTGTTCCAGTTTATGATTTACTTTAAACCCTTTATCAAGTGCTCGGTATTTTTCTGTTCTGTTTCTTTGTGTTGTATTTAATTAAAGAGTGCATCGACCTCTACCCCTGCCTGTGGCTGGTCCGTTAATCCCCACAATGTCAATGTCAATGTTTTTATGTGTATTTGTCAATCACTGAATAAGTTATTGATTTTGAAAGATTTAATTACACTATTACTGATTTTATGAATTTTGACAAAATCCTAAGTAGAAAAACAAATGCAAAAGTATACCAGGCATTTGTAGAATTCAATAAACATTGTTTGATGTGTATATGTCAATCATTGAATAAGTTATTGATTTTCAAAGGGCTAATTGCCCTTTCACTCCATATTACCCTCAATTCATCATCAGTTCAGCAAAAATTACTAATATTGAAAGCAAAACATCATCTGAAAAGTACTGAGGTCAAATACGTTACCTTTTTTTCCCGGGCCCTGGGATTCCTGTCTGCATCCCTGCATACAATTATTTGAGAGGGGATATTTTTCTTGATTACGTGATTGGGTTAAACCAATTGTTTTTGGTTGCAGTTTTTTGTTCTTTTGTTACGTCACACAGGATTTTGCTCTTGTTTTCTTTTAGGCGGTAGCAAGATTTTGACACAAATTTCACAGTGGGCTGGTTTAAGAGAGGAAATGCATCTCCATTGGTCAACCAGACTGGGCAACATCAACAGTTTATGTTTCTGCTTATTAGCGTCAGTGACTGTATTGTAGGAAATGTTCAGGAGAGTCTACAGAGTGATAATATACAAAATAATTAAGGGGCACTGTGTATTTGCAATTGTTGCTGGCATTTTACTCCGCCCATCCCACTGGCCACAGTGTAACTCAATGGATATCAAATGCATATTGATACAGGAAATGTTTAGGTGAGTCTAGAGAGTGATAACATGCAAAAAAATCAAGGGGTACTGTGTATTTGCAATTGTTGCTGGCATTTAACTGTCCATTGGCCATATTCCAAATTACTGAATAGTTTAGATCCATTATTCCTTGTGTTAATAGAGATGATAATTACCACTTTACTTGGTGATTACTTAACAATTCAGCCATCGAGCATAAGCAGTTGGCAATTACTTACATTAACCGGTCATTAGCCTGCTTTACCACCTTTAGAGATATAAGTGAGCCCAAAAGACTGTTTACAGTTTTATACAATTTAGATATTTTGTATAAATACATAGTATTTGTATTGATAGATGTATGTTTCAATTGAGAAGTAGGTAGGCTTGTATTGTATATGAGAATTCTGTAGATTTGGTGGACTGTAGAGAAAATAACACTTTATAATCTTCTTGCTTGAGTACAGGCATTATCTCTGAGCCCCGGTGGTCCAATACCTCGTACCTGATGGTAACCGAGCAGATTTCTTGATGTCCTAATGTAAGATTAGGGTCAGGATATCAGCACCTGAAATACAACAGCCATACTGAGAGCCATAGTGCAAGTGCACAATATTGCATAATCACATTGTTGCAGACTAATCTTGCAAAAATATACATGGAAGAATTTGCTCATGTCGCTCCTCAACTGAATATGTTTTGACATTAATGCAATAACCTTTTTTTCTGATAATTCATATAAAATAGAACATTGCATGTTCTTTTGAATGAATTCATTAATGTTATCTCCAAATAGGACCGCTTTAGTGAACACACACACAGGGACCACAACTATTTCCATCTACCTGAGCTTTGAAATTCCCACAACGATGATAAAATTCATATTTCAAAACAATGTCCACAACCTTTGTATGTAAGGCCAAATACTGTAATGCCAGATACTCCTGTAGGGGGTGAAGAATGCTCTGCAGTTCATACTCATGCAGCTTTAAGGAGTCTATTAATTTAACATTCAGTGTTATACAGTTTTTAATCTCTATAGCTATGGCCATACAATGATAATTTAAGTTCACAGGTATTATTACATTCTCAAAACACCACCAATTGTGTGCTCCTCTAGGAACCTTAGGCAGAACATCTTTTCATAAAATAGATTTTGTAGCTGTTGGCTAACAAGACACATGGCACATAAGCACAAAGGGATCCTCCAAATGAGATTTAATGAGATCAAGGTACACATTAATTATCTTATCACTGAACCAATTTCCATTGCTTATTGTATTAAAATCCCCAGCAGCCACTGAAAATGGTTTTCTGTGAGTTGGATCAGGAATGTCTGTATTTTGAGAGGAATCACATTCTTTGCATTTGTCAGTGCACATGTGAATTAATTCTTTCTTACCAAGATGGAGCGCTTCTACACTACTTCTAAGATCATATGCAAGACAGAATGTGTCCTTAAGCAACAATTTCTTGAGTAATACAAAAGTATAGCCCACAAGCATCTTTAATATGTTGATGCAGTTTGCATGTCAAAGCTGGTCATGATATTTATACAGTTACAAATGGGTATTCATCTGAAAATGTGACTATATTGGAAAGAGTATATGTGTGTTTGCTATATATTGAAGGTGAAGTAAAACCTCTAGGTAAGTGCATGCTCACTGTGTCCATTTTATAAGCAAAGTCTTTGGGGTATGGGTACCATAACAGTTGGAATGTTGGGAGCCTTTGGATTTCTTAGATACATTATGTCCTTGGTTCTGTTGGACTGAATTAAGATATTCACCAATGCTTTCTGCAGAAATCTCCCTTGGTTCTACTATGAGTTGTTTTGTGTTTAGACTGTTAATGTAAAGCAGGTCATTTGCCAAGAAGTTAGCAGATAGAATTTCCTGAACAAAATCTTGTTATATCCTTTACGTAACTATAATGAAGTTGTTGTTGAACCATAGATTGTGAAAACATTGTTGAATCCAATGCTACTAATTGGGAACTATTAGCTCTGCTCCCCAGGATGATGCAAATGTCATACACTAAAGCACAGATTTCCTTGAGATGTGCGGAATTCAACAACAAGCTAAAAATGTACCTGCCAACTCTATACCTATCATCTTTGCCAGATAATCGTTTTTTACAGAGTTCACTAGCCTGTCGGATTCTGTATCATATGAGCTTTTACAGGCCTAAAACGGTTTCCACTTATATTGTATGCTTTTAAAATAATTTGTGTTCTTTTATCACATGTGACTTTGGCTCCATGGCTGTGCAAAAACTCAGCAGCAGGAGGAAATTTGTTTCCGATATTATTATGTATAGTATATTTCTAACATTATTGGTGAGGAAGGGGTGGGCAGAATGATTTATTCACTGAACTGTGTCGAATGGACAGTCCCTTTTGTTACAGTCCCCAAGTAACAAGATCAGAAAGGTTTGCTGCAAATGTAATTACTTTACAGATGTTTTCTGCTCCTAAGGTTCTTCCAATGTAATTTTTTTGAATTATATGGACTGCTTATATTTGTTTTACCTTGTCTATTTGTTATTCTTAAATAACGATTCAACTTTCTGCTGCATGTCTTTGTCACACCCCCGCCTCCACGAGCACGCAGAGACGGGCGCTTGTGTCCCTGAGCTGCATGCCTGCACCAGTTCCCAAACCTGTTCCCACTCACCTCATCACCAACCGTATTGATACAACTCCCTGTCACCTCTTCCCTGCCGGATCAATGGTTTATGTTTGCATGCCACATCTCGCACTTTACAAACTCTTGTCCCGCCGACCGACCGTCCCCAACTATTCTGTCTGTGCCCTGCCTGTACATCTGCTCTTTGCCCGAGTTCCGATCTCCTGCCTGTCCTCGACTACTCTGCCTGCTCCCTGACTGTACTACTGATGCCCGCTCGTCTACCGGTACGTGAGACGCCTGACTGCCCGTCCCCGACTGCGCTGTCTGTCACTTCCCCACTCCTCCCTAGTCCGCGCTTGGATCCTTACCTGCAGCCCTGACAGTCTTTGCAAGCATGCTCCTTAAAAACAGATTTTTAATGTGGTTAAATACGTAAGTGTGTGAGGAAGCCTATTTGAACACTTTGTAGCCTTTTTCTTGAACACAAGAACTGTGTTACATGTAGGGAAGTTCCAATCATAGATCTCCAGGCATACTGTAGGAATAACCTTGTGTGTGTGTGTGTGTGTGTGTGTGTGTATGTGTGTGTGTAACAATAATAAGGAGTGTGAATGTAACATTTGAAGATGTGTAAAGATTGGTTGCCATGACAAGACAAATCAATCAACTAATAAAGCACGGTCAATATATGCTACTATAAGTTATTTTACCACAGATTTACTTGGGAAATGTTATTTGCTGTGCCTCTTAATTGTATAACTTAAATGAACACTTACTGGCCATACTGAACAGCTATGTTTACATTGATTTTGGGTTAGATCTGTTCCACAGCTAACTAGCTAAATTATAACATGCTGTCATTTGTATGTATCAGCTTTCTAGCCAGCTTCATCGTAGCCTGTTATATATCTAACATAGGTGCACGAGATGATTGTTCAGTGAATACGTCTTATTGACACGTCTTATATAATTTGATACAACTTCATAGTATGCATAGTGTAACATATAAACAACTAGCAATTTGTATCAGGAAGCACGATAGGGAGTAATTTTTTACTCGCTGCAACCCAAATTAAGTTCCATACACAATAGCATGTCTACTTGTAACAGGCTAATATAACAAACTTTAAAGTGTGAAAGAACTGGAGCTGTTAATGTTGCCCTGTCTGGTTGACCAATTGATATGCATTTCTTCTCTTAAACCCACCCACCGTGAAAGTTAAGTAAACAAATGAAATCGAGAACATAATCCAGGGTAACGTAAACCAAAACTGCGGCCAAAGACAATCTTTTTAACGCAATCACGTAATCAAGAATACATATTTGCATTAATTTTTTTATACATTTGTTTTCGCATTTCTAAAGATTAATTTCAACATATATCTTTTTTTATCTGAATACCTTTTAGTTGATGTTTTGCTTTCAATATTATTTATATTGTTTGCAACACTAATACTTTTGTTTGTTCTTATTGAAACAAATGGAACTCCATAGGAGTGACTGACTGAGTGCCCCTTGTTAAATAGAGTAGTGGTTAGCAAAGTAGACCTACAAACAATAGGTTCCGTGTTTGGATCTCATTACAGGCAAAGCAAAGTACGCATTATGAATTATTCTGTTTAGATGAAAACTTTGCTGGTAAACATTTTCATTATCTACATTACAGTAAGTCTGAAATAAAACAGTTTACGGTTATATTGCGACTGTTTCTGGTGGATTTTCGAGGTATGCATCCGTGCATGTGTTTTGGGTCAAGATAGACAAACACATTTGCTTGCTAGAACATGCAGTAGTTTCGTTATAGTAAGCCTTAACTAAAACTGTATATGGTTATATTGTGACTTTCTGGCATGAAAAATGTGGTCTTCAGACTCTATCAATTGCTCAAGTCTTAGAATATTCCTAGGAAGATAGAGTAGATACTAGTAAGTATATTACTGGCTAATGAGCAGTTTTTACAGCCAGTGACAAATGCCACAAAGTTCATAGACGCTATGATGGAGGTAAATTTAATAAGAAACATTAGTCAGTTTAACACAATTCTCAATGGTGTCTAGTGACTGCTGAAAAATGTAATGCCGTGGAGTAGTGGTTGAAGAGAGTGCCTTTCACATGGAAGACCTAAGTTCAAATCTATTGAGAGCAATGACATTTATAAATTTTATTTGTGGGCTGCAATAACACTACGGTTATTCAGTACTGCAAGTATTTCTGGTACATTCCACGATTCTCGTCTTTTCACTTGATGAGAAACGTAGTAATCGTCACCTTTATTGATAGTTATTGTATCAAGGTCATTCAAGAATGAATGAAAAAAATTGAGGAAAAAATGTTCTTATTGCCTTATAGGCCTTCAACACAATTGTGCCCCACAAGCTAGCAGTGAATCTCAGGGATCTGGTTCTTGACCCCTCTATAGGCATATGGATTCTGGACTTCCTGACAGGGAGACCCCAGGTGGTGTGGATAGGCAAAATCCCTTCCTTCTCACTGACTCTCAGTACTCCCCCAGGGCTGTGGGCTGAGCCCGCTCCTGTACTCTCTTCACCACAACTGCCTGGCAATATCAGCAAAACGAAGGAGATGATTGTTGATCACAGGAAGCAGCGACAGGGAGACCATGCCCCCATACACATCAATGAGTCTGCATTAGAGAGAGTTCACAACATGGTGTCAACATCAGCGATGACTTGACCTGGTCTCATTACTTTAACATCTTGGTGAATGAGGCCAGGAAACGGCTCTTCTTCCGATGCCGATTAAGGAGATTTGGCATGGATTCTAGGATACTCACCAACTTCTACACTATTAAAAATCATGTTTGCATGAAGTCTATACATGCAACACCAAATCCTACAATTCCTAGCAAACAGGACCATGTAGGCTGCCCTATGCTAGGAAAATTGTTGGCCCCTAGGTGTTCCTACATGCAAGACTGTCTCCTCATGGGATGCCTCTCTGGTGTTAAATACACTCCCGGTGCCCCCTGTTTTTATAGATCCTTTTAAAAAAACATTTCTACCTCAATTTCGTTCCTGTTTGGCGCCAATAAACTCATCCAGTTTTTATAACCGTTATCATTTAATGTTAAAAATGTTTGCCTGGAGAAGTTAAATGGATATTTAGAAAGAAGAAAACATGAAAAAACTGTCTGGATGAGTTTATAGGTTCGAAAAGAGAGTGGAATCCCCCTTTATTTTTGGTACAATTCTCACACACACACTCAGCCACACCCCCTTTAGAATATTCAGGTGTTAGTGGATTTAGTGCAGTCTGTGCTGTAACCTTCACATCCCACTAGAGTGTGTGAGGTTGGTCACATAGCAATATTTGTTACATTTAAGCCAATGAAAAGATTGCAACTTACTAAAGATGCATTGCTAATACGTGTAGATTGCATTTTCTAGTTTGTTTTGGTTTTTAAGCTTGTTATACAATATGCTGGAGAATGTCTTGCTTTGTGACCTGTCATTTCGATGCTAACTGTTGGACTTAATCCAGCTCAAATCAAGCAGAAAATGTAGTAAAATCTTTAACTTTTATCTACTCTGTTTCCACCACCCTGACTATCTCTCTACCCTGACTATGCCCCTTGATATAGTCGTGAGTGTTTATATACCTTTGCCTAATACATTTAAACTCAGTTGTTCACAATTCCTGACATTTAATCCTAGTAAATATTCCCTGTCTTAGGTCAGTTAGGATCACTTCATTCTATGAATGTGAAATGTCAGAATAATAGTAGAGAAATATTTATTTCAGATTTATATTACATCTCATCCCATTCTCAGTGGGTTAAAAGTCTACATACTCAATAGGTATTTGGTAGCATTGCATTCAAATTGTTTAACTCGGGTCAAACTTTTTAAGTAGCCTTCTACAAGCTACCCACAACAATCTCCCCACAATATTTTTTGGCCTATTCCTCCTGACGGAACTGGTGTAATCGAATCAGGTTTGTAGGCATCCTTGCTCGCACGCGCTTTTCCAGTTCTGGCCAAAAGTGTTCTATAGAATTGAGATCAGGGCTTTGTGATGGCCTCTCCAATACCATGACTTTGTAGTCCTTAAGCCATTTTGCCACAACTTTGGAAGTATGCTTGGAGGCATTGTCCATTTGGAAGACCCATTTGCGACTAAGCATTAACTTCCAGACTGATGTCTTGCGATATCAACATATCCACATCATTTTCCTTACTCGTGATGCCATATATTTTGTGAAGTACACCAGTCCCTCCTTCAGCAAAGCACCCCCAAAACATGATGCTGCCACACTCATGCTTCACGGTTGGGGTGGTGATATTTGAATTTCAAGCATCCCCCTTTTTCCCCCAAACATATCTCCACAAATTACAATCTTTGTCCCCGTGTGCAGTTGCACCGGCGGATTTGGAGCAGTTTCTTCTTTCCTAAGTGGCCTTTTATGATATGCCGATATAGGGCTCGTTTTAATGCGGAAATAGATACTTTTGTACCTGTTTCCTCCAGCATCTTCACAAGGTCTTTTATGTCTTTTATGTTCTTTTATGTTCTTCTGGGACTGATTTGCACTTTTCGCACAAAAGTACATTATCTCTATAAAACACTTCTCCTTCCAGAGTGGTATGATGGCTGCATGGTCCCATGGTGTTTTTACGTGTGTACTATTGTTTGTACAGATGAATGTGGTACCTTCAGGTGTTGGGAAAATTCTCCCCAGGATGAACCAGACTTGGGGAGGTCTACAATTCCTTTAATGAGATTTTGGCTGATTTCTTTAGATTTTCTCATATGTCAAGCAAAGAGGCACTGAGTTTGAAGACAGGTTATGTGAATTAGCCTACGGCACAGTCAACATAGTGTATGTAAGCTTCTGACCCACTAGAATTGTGATATAGTGAATTATAGGTAAAATAATCTGTGTGAAAACAATTTATGTTTACCAAAATGTTATGCACAGTAGATGTCCGAACGTAGATGTCCGAACCGACTTGCCAAACTATAGTTTGTTTACATAATCTGTGGAGTTGTCAAAATATTAGTTTCAATGACATCAACCTAAGTGTATGTAAACTTCCACCTTCAACAGTACAGCTCATTCTCAGTGATATCACGTGTGTGTGTGTGTGTGTGTGTGTGTGTGTGAAAATAATCAGTCACATAATAAGTCACATACTAATAAATAAATATCTAAACCAAGGTTTGGAACTGTTACATGTAAGTAATATTTTACATGTAAACACAATAATTGTAATCCGTTATGTTACACAAAATGTATTGTAATCAGATTGTAGACACAAAATTATGATTAGGAATATGTGTGCGAAATTTGCGTGCAATCGCGTGCCTGGGGTTTCTGCAACTTTTTGACAAAGTTGGTGGTTGTGAAGCAAAACATCAGACTACTGCACATTTAGTGTATGTGTGAAAAGATTTGGATATCATGATTTTTATATGCAACAATGTCACTACCCTTTTCCAGCAGTTGGCTTTTTTTTCAACAATGTTTTGAAGGAATTATAAACATGAATAAAACACAATAACAGAAAAGTCTAACACATCCTTAGAATTTTGGTTATGTTCAGAAATAAAGTCAGATTCTGGAAGATCGAGGGCTATTGGATTAATTGGAATGACTGAATATCTGACAGGCGTTTAGCGTGTGATGTAGACATGTAGCCCAATCATATTGAACTAAAAAGCAAAGGTTTAGAAACCCTCTTCAAAGGCACTGTTCATAACCCATAAGGTAAAATGCTCTTTCAGTTTTTTGGCCAGCTATGTAAACTATAACATTGATTGAGCCCGAAAAACGTGTTTAATTGGTAATTGAATATTACTGTTTGTTTTCTAATGCCTCTTAATATGAAAGTCATCTGAAAGTAATTGAAAGTAATCAGATAACTTTACTGAGTTTGAGTAATCAAAAATGTATGTTACTGATTACAAATCTGAACAGTTAACTTTTAACTGTACTGGATTACAATTAAAAAGTAACCTATCCAACCCTGGCCACCACATGCAGCAGGTGACCTTTTAATGTTTTCCCTACTAGGCAAAGCTGTTATAATAATAGAACACTTTGATGAATTTTGTAAAGGACAACCTAATATTTTTTTACATAACAAAAAATGTATTAAAAGTGATTAGCCTTTACTAAAATGTTAGTATAAACATGAGGTTTAGGTCTTTACCTAAAGACAATGTAGAAAGAGTCACATTTGCTTTCGAGGGACGCGCACAATATCAGAGTACGCAACTGGACTACAGCGCTGAGTCACTCAATCATTATGGATACAAGGACTTTTGCCTGCTCTGCGAACATTTTTACTACACGAATCCCCCCAGCACGGATCATTCTAAAAACTTCATGTTTCTTTATCACACTTTAGTTCAAACATATCCTATTTCACTGGGATTATAGGACTTCATATTTCATCACGAAATGGACACTGGTGGATCATGGATTCAATTCAAAGCTTTACATTTTTATCTAATGGTAAGATTCCTCCTTGAATTACACCAATCTGACAGATGAAATCAACCTAAGCCCTGTCATTGAGATCCATTTCTCTTTGATTATAGAAAACAATAATTTCCACATTAACATCTCTATACTGAATTCACTAGGCTACTAAATGCCTGGTTTTCTATTTAGCCAATACTAAATAATCCGCTGTAGCTTTTGAGACACTTCCAAATTCCACTCATCCAAAAGTGCTTTGGTTAAAATGTTTATTGTTGTGCCACTTTATGATTTATGTGCACTACAAATAAAATTGTTGCCTACATTTTTTATCTGTTTTGTAATTGTAATATCACATACAGGAGAATTCCTGACAGTAAATATTATTTTCAAAGATAATGTTCTGAGATTTTACGTTTTTGATGGTTGGGAACACAAAAGTTTTACAATGAAAATAATGAAAAAACAGCAAGGAAAAACGTTAGAACTTGGGAGTCCAATTGCACAGCAAGATTTAGCAGAACAAGTTACCATTATAAGAAGGTCAAAAGCAGGAGCCCAAGGGAAGAAAAAAAGTCTGGCCTTTGGTGCTGTGAAAGAAGTAGAGAAAGAAGGGAAGCAGCTAAGTGCAGCGTCTCCTTTTCAAAGTATAATGTTACTGCCTTCATAAAAGGTATGCAACAAAGGACGTTTTCTCTACATCCCAGACAAAAACACTAAAAAGCTTCTATACTGAATTCTGTAGGCTTAGGTTTACAGTGGATGTTTTTTTCCTCCAAATGTTATTCAATGTCAACAGTAATTTGACAGTTTACAAACTGTATGTAACTTAAAAAGATAAACTTAATTTGTAGTGAAAATGTTTGGGTTGCACAAGTAGCTTTAATGATTTCATCAGGGTGTGATTTTTCTATTTTAACAGGTCAACACACTGTGTTTCTATGGCACTCCATTATCTAGTTTGGCTGATGTTAGCAAAGCTTTTAGAGGCCAAGTGAAGTGGTCCAACTTGACGGTAGTAAAGCAGCACCCTTTCTCCTTCTGGTACCCAAGATCAGATGGACACAACAACAACAAACTTGGAGCTACACAGTCTCCATATAGATGGCTCACAGCACTGTCTTTCTCCAGACCTGTCTATTCTTTTCAAGTGAGAGAGGATACGCAACCAGGTAGGCTACACTGTAAACTCTAAGGCACAGTAGTTTAGTTTATCTAGTCAGTGAAATGTTACTAATGACTTTAAGTGGGCATGTGATACTGAAGTTTAAAATTAAAATGTTCCTAGGGTGCTCTACTGGATTATGATGAGTGTAAAACATTTTTTTTGCATATATATAGAGGTAGGGTGACCAGACGTCCAGGTTTTTGGGGACATTCCCGTTTTTGGTTGGAGCTGTCCCCAGAAATTTCCCAGTTTTTAACTGTGCATTTGTAACCATGTGTTAAAAACAGACCGCAAAGCAAAATAACATTTTACAATGCAAACCAGAGAGCAGAGCCCATTCTCAATCACGTTGTACATGTTTTGGTCAACAGAGGGGGCTGCTCGCTATAGCAGCTTTATTCACTATACTGACTACCATACTAGGGCTGTTCATACCGAATCATTCAGTACAGGTCGTCAAAAAGATTGGGATCATTTTAATCACTGATTTATTTAATGAATCTTTTTGACCAATTTCTTCTCTATATCATGGTGGGATGAAGTTTAAGTTCAAAAGGTATATTTGTCATTTGCTATAAAAAGTTAGGCAGCTTAGTAAACAGTCCATGGCATGGGTGGCTGGGATCTGTAATGATTTGTTTGCTCCTTCTACACCTCTCTGTGTAGAGATCCTGCAGGGATGGCAGGTCAGACCTTGTGATGCGCTCTGCTGTTTTACACAGCCAGACAGGATATTCTCGATAGTGCTGTACCTGCTTGAAGTTGCCCCCCCCATTCAACACAAAACTTTGGCAAAATAGGCTCAAACGTTTGTGCCCGATTTATGCTGGTTTGTGCCATTAAGTATATTGTTTGGCTTCTATCATTTTATAGATATTAAATACAATTCTATAGGTAATTCTGAGGGCACTCAGCCCCCCAAGGTGCTGCAAAATTAACCAAAATTGTTGTTAGTTTGGGCTTTTTGTATGCCGGTTTGTGCTGCTAAAATTTTGTTTGTGCTGCTTAGGTAATTGATTGTATTAGACAAATACTGATGATGTCACTCAGTCCCCCAACATGCACCAATCTGAGTCAAAATAGGCTCAATAGTTATCTTCATTTGTGCTTGTTTGTGCTGCTGTAATTTTTTACATGTAGAAAATTATTTTCTAGGTCATTCTGAGGACACTCACCCACCCAACATTCTCCAAATTCTCCCAAAAGAGCCTTGTTTGTTTGTGCTTCGTTTGTGCTGGTTTGTGCCATTAAAAGTTTTATTTGTGCTTATGCAAAGTTTTATAAAATCAACATTTAATGTTAGGTGATGGCGTAACCAGCCCGCTAACCTGCTCCAAATTGCCTCAGACTAGGCCGCTGTGGGATCTGAGCATTAACAATTACAATATGAATGTCATTGACAGTGAATGTGCTTAGATAATGAGTTTTACAGAAACCTCTCTGTTTAGTTTTTCCCTGTAGGTTGCACTCTGGTAACCGCAGGAATGTTTACATTGACCAGTTGGCATGGGGGTTACTGTCTTGGCTTTGCTAGGTAAACACGCCCCTCAATGTATTTAACAGCTTGTACCCAAGGAGAGTAGAGAAGAGATTGAGCCTGTAACATCATGCACTAATAGACTATCATATTCTGCAATAAACAATTGAATTACTCTCTCCCTTGACAACCGGGTACACAAGTTATTATTTACCACTATACGACAGCTGATTTCTTACACCGCCAAAAGTGTTGTTTGTGCTGCTACAGTTTTTGGTACATAACCTACATTCTTACTGGAGCACACTGGCTTTACTCTTTTTCCACTTTAGCTCGGTCACTATCAGTACAAACACAGTTGCAAAACAAACCTTTATCAGCACAACTGGAACACGACTGATTGAGCTGAAATTGAGTGAATCTGAACTATAAAATGTTCTTTGATATCTAAAAATAGCAGCACAAACAAAAAATATATACGGCAAAAACTAGCACAAACGGAGCACAAATGATTAAGCCTTATTTTGTTTTACATTAGGTGGGGGGCCAAATTCACACATGTCCTTGACCTTTACTATAATAGCACTCTGGTTAATGACTCACAAAAATAATAATGTTTGTGAGTCTTGTTTATTTATTTTTTTATTACCAAATTATTCAGAAAATAATCACAAGCAAATACAGCTGCTGGTCATATGATTAGAATATCATCAAAAATTTTATTTAAGTAATTCCATTCAAAAAGTGAAACTTGTATAATGTATACAGTCATTCCACACAAGCAAGCAAACAAGTTTATTTACATAGCACAATTCATACAAAGAAGCAATTCAATGTGCTTTACAGTGAAAATAGAAACAATGCATCAGAATCAAAAACAGTTTACACAGAAACTATTCCGCTGATAGCACCACAACTTGCATTACAATTGGTAAAATATAGCAGGATATACATTTAATAACACAATAAATTAAGAAGAGAAACATAAAATACAGCACAATAATAAAACCTAGAATATATAACATAGGAAACTACAAAAACTATAACACTAAACAGTGCTGTTATAAAAACAGGCCCACAGTGGGGTTAAGTTTGAGAGCTCAGTCATAGATACGTGAAAAGAGTAGTGTTTTTAGCCTGGATTAAAAAATGGACACATTTGGTGAACATCTAAGATCTTCTGGTAGTTTATTCCAGTTGTGTACAGCATAACTGCTAAACGCAGCTTCTCCATGTTTAGTTTGGACTCTGGGCTCTACTAGCTGACCTGAGTTCATTGATCTTAGAGCCCTGCTCGGTATATATTCTTCGAACATATCAAAAATGTATTCGGGTCCTAAACCATTCAGAGATTTATAAACTAAAAGCACCACTTTAAAGTCTATTCTGTAACTGACCGGAAGCCAACGCAAAGATTTAAGAACCGGAGTGATGTGTTAAGTCCTCTTGGTCCTTGTTAACATTCTAGCAGCTGCATTCTGAATGAGCTGCAGCTGTTTTACAGTCTTTTTAGGGAGTCCAGTTAAGAGGCCATTACAGTAGTCAACCCTACTAGAGATAAAAGCATGGATGAGCTTCTCTTGGTCTTTTTGGGACACCAGGCTTTTGAGTCTGGATATATTTTTTGTGAGGTCTATCAAAACACCAAGTTTACGGACTTGATCCTTGGTTTTAAGGGCCCGAGAATCCTTTACTAATAATTGTTCTTTTATTTTTGTTGCCAAACACAATAATCTCAGTTTTATCTTGATTTAATTGTAGACAATTTTGGTTCATCCAGGTATTTATGTGCTCTATACTGTGACACAGAGAGTCTATTGAGCTGTTGTCATACAGTTCGAGAGACATATATATTTGAGTATCATCGGCATAGCTGTGGTAGTTAATGTTGTTGTTCTGTAAAATTTGGCCCAGAGGTAGCATATAGAGATTGAACAGAAGCGGTCAGAGAACTGATCCCTGTGGAACTCCGCATGTCATAGACACCCTATCAGATTCTTGATTACCAGTGGTGACAAAGTAACTCCGGCCATCTAGATAAGATCTGAACCACTCAAGGACTGTCCCAGAAAGTCCAACCCAATTTTCCAGCCTATCTATAAGTGTTCTATGATCTATAGTGTCAAAGGCTGCACTGAGATCTAGTAGAACTAGAACTGTTATTTTATCTGAATCAGTATTCAGCCGTATATCATTTAAAACTTTAATCAGGGCCGTTTCAGAACTGTGAAGGGGCCTGACTGAAATTTGTCTAAGAGACCTCCTGAGGTCACAAAATCGGTGAGCTGATTGAAAACATGCTTCTCAATGATCTTTGCGATAAAAGGGAGATTAGAAACAGGTCTGTAGTTGTTCATTATAGATGCATCCAGTGATTTCTTTTTTAATAGGGGCTTAATGGCAGCCGTTTTTAGAGATGTTGGGAAAATGCCCGATTGATATATTTCAAGTGTTCATTCCTTAAAATTTTCATGATTATAACTGACAACTAATGAAAACCCCAATATCACTATTTCAGAAAATTTGAATATTACTTAAGATCAATACAAAAAAAAATTTTTTTGAAATGTTGGCCAACTGAAAAGTATGAACATTAAATGTATGAGCATGTACAGCACTCAATACTTAGTTGGGGCCCCTTTTTCCTGTATTACTGCAGTAATGCGGCGTGGCATGGAGTCGATCAGTCTGTGGCACTGCTCAGGTGTTATGAGAGCCCAGGTTGCTCTGATAGTGGCCTTTAGCTCTTCTGCATTGTTGGGTCTGGCGTATCGCATCTTCCTCTTCACAATTCCCCATAGATTTTCTATAGGGTTAAGGTCAGGCGAGTTTGCTGGCCAATAAAGAACAGAGATACCATGGTCCTTAAACCAGGTGCTGCTAGCTTTGGCACTGTGTGCAGGTGCCGAGTCCTGTTGGAAAATGAAATCTGCCTAAAGTTGGTCAGCAGCAGGAAGCATGAAGTGCTCTAAAACTTCCTGGTAGACGGCTGTGTTGACCTTGGACCTCAAACACAGTGGACCAACACCAGCAGATGACATGGTACCCCAAATCTTTTGAACTCTATTTTTTGGTCCTAGACTAGGCTGAATCCATGTCTGCTAAATCCAGTTGTATGTCCCCGGTTTTCATTTCAGAAATCTTGTCACCTTAATATAGACTGATTGCTTAATCTAAAATGTTTAAAGCAATCCATTCATCTTGTTGATTTTCTTTGTTTGCAGACGTTATTGAAACTAATGTTAAAATTAAATCAAAATAAATGTTTGCTCAGGCTGGATTCCAATTTGAATTGCTCATCCCAATTCAGTGCAAGTAGAATTGCATAATTCTGGATGTTCCTTGTTTTTTTTTGTGTAGTATATTTGTATTATATTTGTTAGGGTGTGATTGTATGTCAACTACGAGTTCATAAAAATATTATGAATGAGATGAATAACAATGTTTTTATTCTTAACATACAATATAAACCCTAAGATATTTTTTACTCATCTTCTAAGTTTAACTAAAAGTTAGGGAAATGTTTCTAATGACTTAAAATGTTTGTGTGATACTGACTTACTACATATTTCTAAGAATAAAATACAATATTCCCAGCATGCTCTGCTTCAGGTTGATATGTTGAAATTGCTTTATCCTTTTGTTTCATTTACATTGACTGATCATTCACATTGACTAATCTTAGCTACACAAACATCAAACACATATTTTTCTAAAGAGGACATAGTTCTCAGCACGAAACTGATGGAGTGCCTCCTCTGGGTAGGGAATGAGATTTCGGAGAAGCGGGGACAGTATTGCATTCGCTTTACCGCACCGTTGTGACGAAAAAAGAGCGGAGCCAGAAGGCAAAGCTCTCGAAATACCGTTTAGTTGCTGTTCCTATCCTCACCTATAGTCATGAAGGCTGGGTCATGGCTGAAAGAACTAGGTTGTAGGTACAAGTGGCTAAAATGAGTTTTCTCAGAATGGTGGCTGGCATCTCCCTTAGAGATAGGGTGAGAAGCTCAGTCATCCGTGAGGAACTCTGAGTAGAGCAGCTGCTCCTTTTGCATTGAAAGGAGGTGGTTCGGGCATCTGGTAAGGATGGTCTCCCTTGGGAGGTGTTCCAGGCACGTCCAGCTGGAAGGAGACCTTGGGGTAGGCCCAGGACTAGGTGGAGAGATTATATTTCGACACTGGCCTGGGAACGGGGGGGGATCCCTGTTGTGGCAATTTCTTAACTAATGTATTTTGGAGACATGTTTGCTTATCTATTACATGGTATGTAACTCTGGTCTTTGGTTGTGACATGCATCTGTATTATTTCAGAGAAGCATTAGCTTCTCTGACCTTCTGCTCAACTGGCTAAACTATTAAGGGTATCTGTCCTTGGATCCTTAGGAATGTGAGTGTTGGGGGACGGTAGGGGCAGTTGTCCGTTTAGGTAAACACAACAGTGAACATTTATGGCAGGAAGGATAAGGTGGGGGGACAACCCTCCCACCTGTGTGACCTAAGATTGATGGGTGGCATCTTGCCACACCCCTTTTAAATATAATACGAGCGGTACATGTAATTTACTTTAGAGGCTCCTCGAATGATTATTCTGTAAGCATTTGACGCGTCTCTCTATTTGCAAATAAACTGCTAATTGCGCCAAGAGAATTTTGTCTCTGTTTTACTCCTTTGAGTGTATATCGATGAAATTTCCATCACATCCCCCAGTCAGAACTGGCAAATGTAGCTTGGGTAAGGAAAGTATCGGGACCCCTGCTGAAGCTGCTGTCCCTCGCGACCCGACAATGGATAAGCGGATGAAGATGAAGGTTATAAATAAATCAGTACATTTAACTTAAGATGGATTCCAATAAGAGTCATGCATTTCTTTGCAGGCCAATGCTTTGTTGGCAGCGTTACACATTCCTGGTGATGTTCCCAGGTTTCCAGAAGTCTTTGCAGAAGCTGTGATTTATTTTTTGGAAATCAAGGGATTTTCAAAATGTTTTTCAACCACAAATTTCTGGCTACTGTACTCACCAATTGATTTGACAGCACGGTGTACTTTTAGGACATCTGAACCGAATAGTCCGTGAGCTATGTGGGAGCTCGGGGATTAGAAGACTTCAGTAAGTCAAATCTGGAAACTGAGTTGTGTGAACTGAATATATTTGTTTATGGATTTTCAATCATTACTGATTGCTTTAATTTCTTTGAGGTCTTTGAACGTGTTTCTTTTTTAATACAGTGTATACAGTCATGGGTAACTCTTTCGTTCACTTGAAATGGCATTGCATACTGGGAAATCATATTGTACACTGCGTGTACAATTATTAGACAAATGGTATTTTACAAGATGTTTTTTATTGTTGAACAATCACAATGCTTTATGGCCAATAAAACAAAGGAAAGTTAGTTTTGGTCTTTCTCAGGATAAGAATTCAGAATTCCAACTCACATGTTTTTTTCTCAATTTTTAAAGTGTAACAATTAAGTAACACAAAATGATTTTTTTTTTGTCCATTCTAAAATATTCAGTGACAAATACAATCACCTTTCTTTTCAATAACTGCCATCCATGGAGTCTGTCAGTTTCTTGATCTGTTCACAATCAACTTTTGCTGAAGCAGAAACCATAGCCTCCCAAATATTTTTCAAAGAGGTGTATTGTCTGCCCTGACTGTAAATCTCATATTTGAGAGGCCCCACAAATAAATAGAATTTAAATCAGGAGAGGAGGGGGGCCAGGTCATTATTCGGGATCTTTGTGGCCCTTGCTGGCTAGCCAAGCATTGGAGTACTTGGGTGCATGTGATGGAGCATTGTCATGCATGAAGATCATGGCCTTCTTGAATGCTGACGAATTCTTCCTGTCCCCCTGTTTGAAGAAAGTATCTTCCAGAAACTGGCAGTAGGTTATGGAGTGGAATTTCAGTCCATCTTCAACCCGAAAAGGTCCAACTACCTCATCCTTGACGATAGCAACCCATACCAGAAGCCTTCCTCCACCTAGCTGGTGCCTGACTGGGGTGGTGCCATGTGTCCATTAGTGATCCAGCCACGGGCCCATTCATCTGGCCCATCAAGAGTCACATACATTTAATCTGTCCATGAAACCTTTGAAAGATCTGTCTTCAGGTATTTATTTGCCCAATCTATACAGTACATTTCAAATCTTATTCAGTGGTGGTCGTGTTTCAGCCTTCTTGACCATGGCCATGTATCTGAGCACTTGACACCTTGTACTTCTGGACACTCCAGGTAGGCTGCAGTTCTGGAATATGATGGCACTGGAGGATAATGGGTTCCTGGTAGCTTCACATTTAATTCTTCTGAAGTCTTTTTTTCAGTTACTTTGCGTCTTTTTTTGCACCCCAGTTGACTATTCGCAACAAAACCTATGATTGTCTGGTGGTCACGACTCAATAATTTAGCTATTTCTAGAGTATTGCATCCATCAGAATTTGTTTTTTTTACAATTTTTGATATTTTAGTGTCAATTGAATCTCTTTTTTGGCACATTTTACCAGAGGTCATGTAGCTGCCTAATAATTATGCACACCTTGGTATTAGGTGTTATTCACTCTTGCCACACCCTCCCTCATTACACCAATACATTTTACCTGAAAATGATTCAGTCCAATGAGCATTCAAATTTATATGGTTTGGAGTTGGAAAATGTGCATAGAAATAATACAATTAGAATACTCACTTGCCTAATAATTGTGCTCACAGTGTATTGTTTCACATTTTTTTTGACTAATTTATTAAACTTGAAAAATAAGAGATTTTGATTAATGAGCTTATGCGAGCAATAAAATGCCAATTAAAAAGGCAAGAAAAAAGTTCACAAAATTTGACAATCTTGCCTCAGTCTGGAACCCTGCTTTATACAGAAATGTCATCATGAGTGTATAATGTGTTATTTCATATATTCCCAGGAATGATAGTGGGGAAGGTGGAAGCAGAAGGAACCAGTAAACGATTGACTGGCGCTATCTTCTCTGTGCTGGAGGATGACGGAGAGGGCCTGTTCCTGTTGAGCCCTGTTTCTGGTAACTTCCTGCTCTCACGCTCAATGGACTATGAAACCCAGAGACTCTATATCCTGACTGTGGTAATGATGCGTGGACACTCAAGAGTGAGCAGTGTTAGGGTCTATTTCAACGTGCTGGATGTCAATGATAACCGACCTGTGTTCAGACTGGACAACTACTTCATCTTCGTAGCAGAGGACTGCCCTGTCAGAACCTGTTTCCTCTCTTTCAATGTATCTGATGCAGATGATGGTGAGTGCACATAATCGTTACAGTGGGGAGAACAAGTATTTGATACACTGCTGATTTAGCAAGTTTTCCTACTTACAAAGCATGTAGAGGTTTTTACCATAGGTACATTTCAATTGTGAGAGAAACAAAATCCAAAACAAAATCCAGAAAATCACATTGTATGATTTTTAAATAATAAATGTGCATTTTATTGCATGACATAAGCATTTGATACAGCAGAAAAGCAGAACTTAATATTTGGTACCAAAACTTTTGTATGCAATTGCAGAGATCATACGTTTCCTGTGGTTCTTGACCAGGTTTGCACACACTGCAGCAGGGATTTTGGCCCACTCCTCCATACAAACCTTCTCCAGATCCTTCAGGTTTCAGGGCTGTCGCTGGGCAATACAGACTTTCAGCTCGATCCAAAGATGTTCTATTGGATTCAGGTCTGGAGCCTGGCAAGGCCACTCCAGGACATTGAGATACTTCTTACAGAGCCACTCCTTAGCTCAATGGACTATGAAACCCAGAGACTCTATATCCTGACTGTGGTAATGATGCGTGGACACTCAAGAGTGAGCAGTGTTAGGGTCTATTTCAACGTGCTGGATGTCAATGATAACCGACCTGTGTTCAGACCTGGCTGTGTTTTTCAGGTCGTTGGCATGCTGGAAGACCCAGCCATGACCCATCCTCAATGCTCTTACTGAGTGAAGGAGGTTGTTGGCCAAGATCTCACGATACATGGCCCCATCCATCCTCCCCTAACTACGGGGCTGTCGTCCTGTCCCCTTTGCAGAAAATTATCCCTAAAGAATGATGTTTCCACCTCCATGCTTCACGGTTGGGATGGCGTTCTTGGGGTTGTACTCATCCTTCTTCTTCCTCCAAACACGGCAAGTGGAGTTTAGACCAAAAAGCTCTATTTCTGTCTCATCAGACCACATGAACTTCTCCCATTCCTCCTCTGGATCATCCAGATGGTCATTGGTAAACTTTAGACAGGCCTGGACATGCACTAACTTGAGCAGTGGTACCTTGCGTGCGCTGCAGGATTTTAATCCATGACGGTGTAGTGTGTTACTAATGGTTTTCTTTGAGACTGTGGTCCCAGCTCTCTTCAGGTCATTGACCAGGTCCTGCTGTGTAGTTCTGGGCTGATCCCTCACCTTCTTCATGATCATTGATGCCCCAGTTGTTGCCTTCTCAACAAGCTGCTTGCCTATTGTCCTGTAGCCCAGCCTTGTGCAGGTCTACAGTTTTATGTCCTTGCACAGCTCTCTGGTCTTGGCCATTGTGGAGAGGTTGGAGTCTGTTTGATTGAATGTGTAGACAGGTGTCTTTTATACAGGTAACGAGTTCAAGCAGTTGCAGTTAATACAGGTAATGAGTGGAGAACAGGAGGGCTTCTTAAAGAAAAATGTACATGTCTGTGAGAGCCGGAATTCTTACTGGTTTGTAGATGATCAAATACTTATATCATGCAATAAAATGCTTATTAATTATTTAAAAAGCATACAATGTGATTTTCTGGATTTCTGTTTTTGATTCCGCCTCTCACAGTTGAAGTGTACCTATGGTAAAAATGACAGACCTCTACATGCTTTGTAAGTAGGAAAACCTGCAAAATCAGCAGTGTATCAAATACTTCTTCTCCCCACTGTACATTTTGTCTGCAGTCTCTTCCAGAGAGTGATTTTTAAACAGGACACAGAGAAAGGCTTTAGGTTAAAGATCATTTGAATTGTCTGTAAGCCTGCAACTGACATGCAAATAATTATTTGTTGTTTAAAGGCAGATTGCACAATTACTAATATTAGTTATAATATTTTTTAATAATGCTTTTCTTATTTGTATTTAGGCTACTGCATCCATGTATATTATCTGTAGACTATCCTTAGTATTGGTCATAATAATCCTTTGTTATGTTGTCTCTTAGGTGTGAATGGTGAGGTGGATATAGAGGTGACTGATGGAGATGACAACACCATATTCTCGATCAGCTCAGACGGAGCGCTCTGCCTCAACACCGAGTTAGATCGAGAAAAGAGCTCAGACTACCGTCTAACAGTCTGTGCTACTGACCGTGCTTCATCCGTCTCTCGTCTCACTGCCACGGCGCATGTTGTCATTAATGTAAATGACATAAATGACAACGCACCGTCCTTCGTGTCAGACAGTAGTGTTTCCATCCCAGAAGACACTGCTGTCCAGACGGTGGTCATGGTGATACAGGCAGTAGATGCAGACTCAGGATCCAATGGTTATGTCATTTATACCCTGGAGAACACACAACTTAGTCTGTTTAATATCAACAGTACTAGTGGTCATCTATACCTGCTGCAGCCTGTGGACAGAGAGCAGGTAAATGCACTATGTTAATATTAACTTTTTTACTTGCAAGTGTCATTTTTTTATATTTCATAGTTGTCTTGATTTGAAGTAATTTATTTATATCTATTACCATTGTGCCCTTACCTCGTAAAGTCACATGATCCTCTCAAGCTTTAAATCTTTTAATCTATACATGGATATCACTGGAGCCATTAAATGGAATCTTATTCCACCTTTAATGTGACTATAACGTGAACAATTGAAAAACAAATTGAAATCTTTGGGGGGATAAAAACTCACAATAACCTAGTTGTATTAGTGTGTACACTCTTAAACTAATACTTTGTTGAATCACCTTTTGATTTTATTACAGCACTCAGTTTTTTTGGGTAGGAGTTGTGATGGAAATGTCATCGATAGACACTCTTAAAGGAGAAAGAACAGAGAAAAAATTCTCTTGGCACAACTAGCAGTTTATTTTCAAATAGAGAGACACGTTAAACGCTTACAGAATAATCATTCAAGGAGCCTCTCAAGTAAAATACATGACCAGTCAGTATTTATTATAGTTAAAAGGTGCCCCCCATCAATCTTAGGTTGGACAGGTTTTACCCAAAGGGAGGGTTGTCCTCCCACCTTATCCGTCCTGCCAAAATGTTCACTGTTGTGTTTACCTAAAGGGCCAATTGCCCCTACCTTCCCTCAACAACCACATTCCTAAGGAACAATGGACAGATACCCTTATTGGTTTTGTCAGTTGAACAGATGGTCAGAGTACCCAGTGATCCTCAGACATTATACAGATGTGTGTCACAACCAAAGACCAGAGTTACATACCAGGTAATAGATAAGCAAACATGTCTCCAAAATACATTAGTTAAGAAATTGCCACAACAGAGTCTATTAGCATGGCACATCTTGACGTGGCAATATTTGCCCACTCTTCTTTGCAAAAGCGCTCCAAATCTGTTAGATTGTGAGGACATCTCCTGTGCATAAACCTCTTCAGATCACCCCACAGATGTTCAATTGGATTCAATTGTGGTGTGGTGCGGAAAGGTGAACTTCCTCTTGAATGTATTCAGATTTATTGAAAATGAGAAACTGAACAGAATCTCATGTAAATAATGTATTCAGTTTTTCTGCAAAGATAGGAAAACCTGCCAGAAGGCCCGTCATCTCAGCAGCACAATATAAATCCATTTCATGGTAGAGTGGCTTGATGGAAGCCACACCTGAGTAATCGGCATATGACATGCCTGAAGGATTCTGATAGCATGAGAATATTGATTTCCTAAGGTCTGATGAGATCAAATCAAACTATTAAACCAGAATGCCAAGCGCTGCATCTGGTGAAAACAAGGTACCTGTCATCACCTGGGTAATACCATCCCTATGATGATGCATGGTGGTGGGAGTATCATGCTATATGGATATTTTTCTGTGGAAGGGACCTGTCAGGATTGTTGGAAGGATGAATTGAGTAAAATAAAGTGAGTTCCTTGAAGACTGCACAGGCCTTCAGACTGGGGCGAATATTAACATTTTAGCACAAAGACCCGGAGTACACAAACAAATTGGATAATAAAGTGGCTTTGGGACAGATCTGTGAATGTCCTTGAGTGGATCAGCCAAAGCCCAGACTTATACCTCATTGAACATCTGTAGGGAAAAGGTGTTTTCACCAACACTCCCTATCCAATTTGATACATCACAGGAATGGTCTTTACCCATTTGTTATACAATATTACACAATTTGATTTTATGGGAGCAGAGGCTTCTTCCTTCCTGACCTCCCGTTCAGACCAAATTTATGCATTCTCTTTCTCACAGTTGATTTAACATACACCTTGACATTGATTTAGATCCCCAAATTTTACCTTAAGATCCCTAGAGACATCTATGACTAGCTTTTGGAAAGCTCTTGTGTTGAATTTGGTGGGCCAAATGTTTATATTGCCCATGGTCTGAAATCTCAGTTTGTAGATTGTGTAATTGGCTTTGTAACCCCTCCCTGAGTTGTAGGCATCAATAAACATTCTTCACAAAGTGCTTTTACAGATACCCTGTATGAAATGCCAAGGAACAAGCAACCACAAGAATTGATGACTAGGAAAAACTTTCTAGTGAGGGCTGACACTAAATGACAACACACGTCCTTCACATAACAAGCAGGTCAATCAATACATGTGGTCTATGTCCAAAGCCTTCAGACAGAATCCAGATCAGCTGCAAAACCAGGAGGAATTTGGACAGGGACAGATGGAAGTCATCAGGCCATTGCTCATGTTAAGTAGGACACCTGAAAGATTTGAGAGATCATTGCTGAATTCCTTAAGGATACCTCAGCACATGATTCACACTTACCCAGGTCACATAATTTAATGCAGTGTAAACCATTGGGACTAAAACAGGACAGACTGACCATTGTCCTCTGGCACAATACCTTCACAGAGTAAAACTAGGGATTGAAAAAAGGGGGACCAGAGACACTGGGACCCCACCTGAAGGTTGCCCTAGACAGGGCAACAAGGCTAACTGGTGTTCTTTAACATGCATTACAGCCTCTGCAGCTCAGCTCTTCTTTCAATGGTTGTGACTAATGCCTACCTCTTGGAGAATGTTCCTAATTTGTCTGACAGATTTTTGTTAGAGAAATCAGGAATGTTTTGGCTAATAAGGCACAGGGGGTGTGGTATATGGTCAATACACCACGGCTGAGAGTGGCTGGATGTGCTTGGATAGTTAGCACTTAGCCATGATATGTTAGGAATATGCCACAAACACTGATATGCCATGTTGCTGTTATACACCAGCAAGCAACACAATTTTAACAGTAAAACATTGTGATGTCATACCTACGCGGTCTCATTTACCGAGAATTTCAAACAATCAACAGTCAGGATTCAAGTATAACAGACCGTAAAACATGGTTGTAAAAACATATATATTTTTTTACTGTTCTAGACGTTGGTAATCAGTTTTAATTGCAATAAAGCACTTTTGGGTTTGTGGCATTTGGACAATATAAAAAAGTTGTAGTATGCAAAATTGGGATGACAAAAATTCAAATTATACCATGGTAAAACTTCTTAGACAAACTTATGTCGTCGTCAAATTGGCAAGTGCCAAATCCCTGAGGTTCCTAATTGCCTAATCTTATGTTGTATTTTTTTACCCATTAGGAATGGGACAGGAGAAAATGTATTCCATGGTTTAGTTTCTTTAATAATCTACTGAAAATCAAACCATAGGTTTGTTTTTCCTGTTTCACAGACTCTTCCTTTTACTGAAAAATGTTGGCATAAGTCATGACATTTCATCTAAATGCAGGTGGATATGCTGGCTGTTACTGTGACAGCCACAGACAGAGGATCTCCTCCACTGGCCTCCTCTATGGATGTCACAGTCTACATTGTGGACGTTAATGATCACAACCCGGAGTTTACACACAGCTACTACAGCCTTGCAGTCAGAGAGGACACCCCCAGAGGAACCAGTCTGCTGCAGCTCAGTGCTCTGGATTTAGACATTGGTTCCAATGGACAGGTGCATTATGAATTGTCCCAGAGTTAGACAAAAGACATTAAGGATGCATTTGATGTTCTGAATATTCAAAGAGTTTTTTCTGGGAAGACCAGATTCGAGGTTTTCTAAACATAAATCATAAGATACTTCTCATCTACAGGTGCGCTACCAGTTGTCTCAAGAGAGACCATTCCAGGTGGACCCTGTCCGAGGTATCTTCTCCCTGATGGACAGGCTAGACAGGGAGGTGGTCTCCACTTATGTGCTGCTCGCCACAGCCGTTGACCGAGGCCATGTCTCAAGGTCCACCTCTTCTGTGATCAACATCACCATCCTGGATGTTAATGACTGCAGCCCGTGGTTTTCTCCAGATACACTGACATATCATGTGTTGGAGAACAGATGGGACCCGTCTCAGCTCGGCCACCAGGTATCCACTGTTGTTTAGAGTATTTTATCAAATATTTTTTTACCATCCACTCATATTTATTTGTACTGATCACCATGGAAGTCAATGTTCTGACATACAGTCTCTCAAAAGTATTCACCCCTTGGGCATGTACAAATTTTAATACAACATGATATCAAGATGGATTTCATTGGTAGTTTTTGCCACTGATCAACCCAAAAGTCTGAGCATACGCATTCTCACCATTTAGTCAATATTTGATAAAGCAACCTTTGGCAGAAAATATAGCAATGAGTCTATTTGGAGAAGTCTCAACCAGCTTTGCACATCTGGACACAGAAATGTTTGCAAATGTTTCTTTGCAAAATGGTTCAAGCTCCATCAAGTAAGATGAGGACATTTGGTGAACAGGAATGTTTAACTCTTTCTTTGTATTCTCAATTGCACTGAGGTAAAGGCTTTGACTGGGCCACTCCAGGACTTCAAACTTTTTTTATGCCACTCCAGTTTGATTTTGGCTGTATGCTGGATGATTAATCTCCCATGTCCCAGGTCTCTTGCAGACTTCAGAAGATTTTCTTCCAAGACTTGTACCATTGCTGTATCAGTTTTGCACTCTACCGTCACCACATTTACATGCCCTAATGCACAGGAGTATCCCATTCGCATGAGGCTGCCACCACCATACTTCGTAAAGCCAAAAACTTGAGTCTTCCACACTTTCTGACAAACTCTTTCCAAGACTTGATTTCTTTTTGCCAGTGTCCTAAAAAAGGCCCTTTTGTATGCACATTGTTTTGTAGCTGAGCCATGGAAGACTGTTACTCCTTCAGAGTTGCAATAGGCCTCTTGGTGGCCTCCTTGAATAGTGCCCTTTTTTGTGGATGCTCAGTTTTTGTAGAAGCCCTGTTCTAGAAAGATTAACTGTTGTGCTGTATTCTCTCGTACAGTTCTCTACAGTTCTCTATACAGGTCGCTTATCAATGCCTTCATGATTGTCACAGCGAGTTGGGATTTCACGCTTGGGCTTGGCAGTCTATGAGACGTAAAACGTAACTGGATCATATTTAGACTGTGCAAAATTTACAGCTTTAAGACTTACAGGTATGGTAAAACATGATAACCTGTCACATTCAAATGGGCAGTAGTTTGGACCAATAAAAAAAACACCAAGTGAAAATACAGGGAAAAACAAGTCAGGACACATGAAAATGGAAAAAAAGTGACGTCTGGTCACCCTAGAATTAAATCAATTTTGATGGCATGTTGGAAAATAATATAATTTCCAGTAGGGGTGAATCCTTTTGAAAGCCACTGTACTATATACTGGCAGCCATATGAAACGCCCACCTTAGAGTCTGGGATGTCGTTCTAGTGATTCTACTTATTCTATCTATGGTATGCCACCCCACCAGGTATTAGCCAGGGATGAGGACATGGGGCTGAATGGCCTGTTGAGGTACTTCATAAAGAGAGAAGAGGAGGGTCCCTTCTCTCTGTCCCTCAACGGCACCTTTCGCATTCTACAGAGCTTGGACAGGGAAGCAAAAGCACTTTATACCTTAGATATCGTAGCTGTCGACTCAGGTAAGCAGGACCTAAGCTATGTGACAAAAAACTGATTTTCTTTTCTGTTTCTTTTTCTGTTTCTTTTACTCTGGTATACAAGTATAATGTATTTAAATAAAGATCTTCTCTACTTTGTATATAATGCTGTGATTTATCTGGGTTGCATTATTAGGCGATTCTCTCTGAGTAGTAATGTATTAATCCTATTTTGTTGGTCTATCAAGAGGATAGACTCAGTGCCATGGAGGCACCGATTGGTTACAGCTTTCGGCAAGATGATTTCGCACATGGCAGCACAGTCGGGAGGGGAGAGTAATATTGAGCCAGCCAGTGTTGCTGCGCCTCCCTTGTCGACTGTGTGGAGTCTAGCTTTTCCCAGGTAAGAGAACTCCAGAGAGCCTTGCCTGAAAATGATGATGGTAATCCAAAGGGTTGTCATGGTTTTCTTTTCCATTGTGAATTGTATTTTGGAGATGAACAAAACACATTACGAAATCTTGTCCACGAAAATCGCTTTCCTGACTGGGTGCGCTCTCGAATGGGCAGCGGCGCTACGGGACAGCAGGTCTGGGGAATTTAGGTAGTTTCCCGGGTTCATTACTCAGTTCCGAGCCGTGTTTTGAAGATCCCGCATGTCACAGTTCTGAGGAAGGACGTGAGGAATAGAGCGGTTTGGGATGTCCATTACTTTAATGTGCTCCTTGCACAAAACAACAAAGCAGAGAAATGACCTTGAACTGATGTGGCATACAAAGCAAAATACAAACATTGACCAACATCAGAAAGCTAAACCGAAGAAACATACACAAAACAAAATTTAAATCGCAACAATTTTGTTTTTTCCCCCATTTAACTTTAACTGAACTCAAAGATCAAAGACTTTCTCTATGTACACAAAAGGCATATTTCTCTCAAATATTGGCTGGTAGCTGTCGGTTAGGATGTAAAGTTCCGCCCCCAATGATGTCATTCTCGGTGCCGGTACCAGACCTGACCCCGTACCCGGAAACCCCACACCGGCTGTCAGCACAGGTGCACGGTGCAGGTACCGAGCCCATACTGCACCACCAGGTGCTCCAACCCTACCATCGGCAGTTCAGTCCACATGCGCAAGGCTGGGACCGGTCTCACTGGACTGGGACCTGACATCACCAAGGGCCCAAAAGGATCACTGCCTCCGCCGGATTGCCTCCTTCCCATAGTGCATCCTGGTGCCATGTGATGTCCAGGTAAGCAACGCACATGCACCCAGCCATCCACGTGATGTAAAAGAAAACATGATTCATCAGACCAGGCCACCTTCATCCATTGCTCCATGGTCCAGTTCAGATGCCCATGTGCCCGTCATGGGTGCTTACGTCAGTGGACAGGGGTCAGCATGGGGACCCTGACTGGTTTGTGGCTACGCAGACCCATATGCAATAAACTGCAAGGTCAGTATTCTGACACCTTTCTATGAGTACCAGCATTAACTTATTCATCAATTTGAGCTACAGAAGCTCGTCTTTTGGATCAGACAACATGGGCCAGCCTTCACTCCCCACATGCATCAGTGAGCCTTGGCCTCCCATGACCCTGTCGCTGGTTCACCGTTTTTCCTTCCATGGACCACTTTTGATAGATGATGACCACTGAAGACCAGGAACACCCCACATGGGCTGCCGTTTTGGAGATGCTCTGACCCACTCATCTAGCCATCACAATTTGGCCCTTGTCAAAGTCGATTTGATCCTTATGTTTGACAATTTTTCCTGCTTCCAACCCATCAACTTTGAGGACAAAATGTTCACTTGCTGCCTAATATATCTGACCGACTGACATGTGCCACGATAACCTGTTAATGGTCATAATGTAATGCCTGATATGTCTATAATGAAAGAACTAGCAAAAAAACACAGAAAATCAGAACAAAAAGACAGAACAACAAATGGCATGCGCCAATCACAGACTGACTGTCAGCTATGCGAAAAGGAGAGGAGCAGCAGACTGAGGAGTCGGAGTCACATTAGTTTTCTTAATATTTTAATAGAGCATAGCTAAATGCTGCTCACGGCAGTGAGACAATAACACACAAAGACAAAGGGAGCAGAGGGAACATATATACTGGGGGAAATGACTGTGGATGATGATCAGGTGTGCTAAACGAGATAACAGGTGTGATGAGTTGATGAGATGGGCAATGGTGTCAGAAGGCTGGTGACATTGAGCGCTGAAGCCCGCCTCCTGCAGGGGGAGGATGGGCAGCAGATAGCGTAGTTGTCACACTGTCAAGACACACTAGGAAAAGAAAACCTTAAATAGAGGGACAGTGATTACAGAAATAAGTGAGGGCAATAAACAACAAAACAGATCCAAATGAGGGAGAGAGGGTGTTGGATCTTATTAGCACGGCACAATGTCATGCAAGGATGTGACAATATTATGGTTTGTTTTGTCTCTCCAGGCATGCCACCTTTGACAGGGACTGCGACTGTTCGTGTTGTAGTTGACGATTTAAACGACAACAGGCCAGTGTTTAGTGAGGATGTCTACACCACCATTGTCTCTGAAAACAGCCCCGTAGGAACTTTGTTTGCCATTGTCACCGCTTATGATGTGGATGAAGGTCTTAATGGTCAAATAAGGTACAGTTCATACAGACCTTCATACTGTTCTAGTCTGAATTTCGGAACTCCCAGGAACCAACAGGACAACACATTTTATTTTATTTTAGTCAACTATTCGGAAAGCTAATCATATGAAAATGTTTAAATACATAAAGGATCTTAATTGAAATAAAAAGAGAGTAATTAATGCACACAAACAAATATTATTTAATATTCATATTTGTACAGTTAAATTAGAGCTTTCAGAAGAAGTGCTGTGTCACAATATATATATTTTGTTATTGTTTAAAGCTAAAGTGGATATAAAAAGTCTACACACCCCTGTTTTTCCACTATTAATGTGACCTATAATGTGAACAATTCAGTTGAAAAACCAACTGAAATCTTCAAGGGGGGGGAAATGAAAACTAAAAACTCACAATAACCTGGTTGCATAAATGTGCACACTCTTAAACTAATACTGTGTTGAAGCACCTTTTGGTATTATTACAGCACTCTTTTGGGTAGGAGTCTATTAGCATGGCAGATCTTGACATGGCAATATTTGCCCACTCGTCTTGGCTAAAGCGCTCCAAATCTGTTAGATTGCGAGGACATGACCTGTGCACAGCCCTCTTCAGATCACCCCACAGATGTTTAATTGGATTCAGGTCTGGGCTCTGGCTGGACCATTCCAAAATGGTAATCTTCTTCTGGTTAAGCCATGCTTTTGTGGATTTGGATGTGTACTTTGGGTCTTCGTCCTGCTGAAAGGTGAATTTCATCTTCATCTTTCCAACAAACGCCTGAAGGTTTTGTGCCAAAATTCCAATTCCAACTGGAACTGTTCCTACCACCTTGACTATAGCCCCGCTTCCGGCTGACGAAAAACAGCCCCAAAGCATGATACCACCACCATGCTTCACTGTGGGTTTGGTGTTCTTTTGGTAATGTGCAGTGTTGTTTTTGTGTCAAACATACCTTTTAAAAATATGGCCAAATAGTTCAACCTTGGTTTAATCAGACCGTAACACATTTTCCCACATGCTTTGGGGGGAATTGATGCTTGTTTTTTGCAATCTTCAGCTAGGCTTGGATGTTTACCTTTGTAAGAAAATGCTTCCTTCTTGCCACCCTACCCCATAGCCGATTCATATGAACAATACGAGAGATGGTTGTCACATGTAGCACACAGCCAGTACTTGCCAGAAATTCCTGCAGCTCATTTAATGTTGCTGTACGCCTCTTGGAAGCCTCCCTGGTCAGTTTTCTTTTCATCAATTTTGGAGGGACGTCCAGTTCTTGTGCCATATTTTTTTCACTTGATGATGACTCTCTTTACTGTTTTCCATGGTGTATCTAATGCTTTGGAAATCATTTTGTTCCCTTCTGACATATCTTTCAACATTGAGATTCCACTGATGCTTTGGAAGCTCTCTGCACACCATGGCTTTTGCTCTGAGATGAAACTAAGAAAATGTCAGAGGAATCCTACAAGAACAGCTGAACTTTATTTGTGATTAATCAGAGTCACTTTAAATGATGGCAGGTGTGTAATGACTTCTATTTAACATGGGTTTGAATGTGATTGGTTAATTCTGAACACAGCCACATCCCCAGTTATAAGAAGATGTTCACCCTTATGCAACCAGGTTATTGAAAGGTTTCTATTTTTCATTTTCCCCCTCGAAGATTTCACTTAGATTTTCAATTGAACTGTACATTATAGATCACATTCAAAGTCTAAAAGGTTCTAACATGATTTATCTTTGTCTCTTTCTTTTACATCACAAAAACCTGACATTGTGTGCAGACTTTGTATATCCACTGTATGCTTGCTTTCTGTCTTAGTAATCTCTTGTGGCAGAGCACTCCACAAGGATATCAATAACAGTGGTCCCAGCCTGGGGAGTGTCCCCCTACAATATAATGAATGAGCATTTAGCTACTGTAGATCAGTAGGGCAGTTGATAAGTTGGCACAGAGATTATCTGACTAGTAACCAAAGGATTCTTAGGCACCCATAGAACTGAGATGTGAGATGTATGTCAGCACACCACACCCCTCCATTTTGTAACTGTTAAAAATGGTTAAAGCATTAAATACTGATTCAGAAATATTATTTCTACACTTTATTCCAGGTATTCTGTAGAGAGCGTTGATGGACCCTTCTCCATTCATGAAATGTCTGGGGAGCTGTTGATCACTGGCGAGCTGGACAGGGAGTCGATGGAGAGCTACAGACTGACTGTGGTGGCTAGGGACTCAAATCCCACACAGCCTCTCTCCAGCTCTGTTCAGGTGTCTATCCTGGTTGCGGACATCAATGACAACTGGCCTCAGTTCCTCTACGGCCCTTATGTGGCTTATATGCCATCTCAAAATAGTCCAGGTGAAAAATGTATTTGTGATATTTGAAATGCTCACTAATGCAATGGAATGTTTTTCAAGGAATTTATTATATAATTAGATAAAAATTGGATATACATTTATATGCAATCTGATTTGTTTTTATTCTGTTTGATTGGTCATGCAGGATCTGTTGTGTGTGCACTGAGAGCAGTTGATGGGGACTGTGGCATCAATGCACAACTCCATTTCTCATTTTATGGGCCGAATACTGGCCAGTTCTTAATCAGCTCACACAGGGGAACTGTGTTCACCTCCAGTGCTCTCACAGAGTTGCACGACATCACTATCAGTGTCCACGTAGAAGACGGGGGAGACCACCCAAAATTTGACACGACAACAGTTACAATCAGGTTAAAAGTTCTAATCTTTATTAGCCCATTTTAGTGAGTGCTGAGAAAAAGAGATATGACTTTGTTTAAATTTTAGTGTCCTGGCAGGCAGCAACTCACCAACTCTGCTTTGGTTTTTCCCTTCTTTTATCTCTTCACCCAGGTTCCAGAATGCTTCAGATTTTCCCACAGTTTATGTAGACATTCTCAGATCGTCTCTCTCTGAAGAGGTTCCAGTGGGAACCTTAGTGGCTCTGGTCTCAGCCAAGACCTCCAGACAAGGTCTTGGTCCAATCTCATTCTACGTGGTGTCAGGAGATCCTGACAACCTGTTCCGTCTCCACCAGGTCACTGGACAGTTGAACATCGACCGCCCTCTTGACTATGAAACCAGCAGAGAGTTTCTGCTGCTGGTGGAGGCAAGAGATGCAGGCTCCCCACCGTTTTCTGCCTATGCAGAGATATATGTGAACGTCACAGATGTGAACGATAACGCGCCACAGTTCACTCAAAATGAATATAGGTGTGAGGTGCCTGAGAACTCCCCAGCAATATGGGTTTGTGATGTACTTGCCATTGATGTGGACTCTGAGAGTTATGGGAAGGTGCATTACAGGATTTTAGAGGGGAACATTAACAATGTTTTCACCATTGACTCAGAAAATGGTCTGCTAAGCACAACGAAGAGTTTAGATCGTGAGGAACTACCTGAGTACAGTTTAATAATTGAGGCTGCAGACCAAAACAACAGCTCCTATAAAGACCTTACAGTCGTACTAGTGTTGGTCTTAGACACAAATGACCAGGTGCCTCGGTTTACACAGATTTTCTTCACGGAAATACCTGAGGATTCTCCATTCGGACACACCATCTTACAGATCGTTGCAACGGACGATGACATTGGTGCCAATGCTGTGACTGCCTATTCCATAATTGATCAGGGAGAAAATGCTCTTCCCTTCAGTATTGACAAGACTAATGGGTGTATGACAGTAATGAGGTCTCTGGACCGGGAATCCCAGGCCCGTTATGTGGTAAAAGTCAAAGCCAATGATTCAGCTTGGAGCATTAGTACAGATGTAACAATTGATTTAACAGACGTAAATGACAACAGACCTGTCTTTACTAAACATGTCTACAACGTTACTATCACAGAGACCGTGGTGGAGGAACTGTTTGTTATGAGAGTTCTTGCTACTGATGCTGACCTGGGACAAAACGGTCAAATCATTTATCTGATTGACCCTTCTAGTGAGTGGTTTTGGGTGAATGCGTCCACTGGGGAAATCTTCACCAAGCAGCCCATTTCTTTATATCAATCTGTTTCTCTGAGCATTAGAATTCAAATGATAGCCTCAGACTGTGGTAGTGTCCCTACATATAGTAATTGTGAGGTAATGATAAATGTTGTTCCATATAACCACTACCCTCCCAGTTTTCTGCCATTTACGGCTCTTCTGTCCATCCCTTTTAACATTGCTGTGGGAACTGAGGTGGTGCGACTTACAGCCATAGACGGGGAATTAACTCACATAAACAACAGTCCTACAATAGAGTACAGTCTTGCTGGAGGAAATGCATCTGATTATTTTGTAATAGGAGTTTATGACGGGAGACTGATGCTAAATCAGACACTGAGGATAAGCTCCCTGTTGACGCTTACAGTCACAGCAAAGGACCAAGGCCTCCCTCCTCTCTCAGCACAGACAGAAATACAGTTTGAGGTAACAGGAGAAAATCAGTTTTCCCCACAGTTTTCTGAGACATTTATTAACTTTGTTGTCCCAGAGGATCTGCCAGTGGGGTCAGTGATTGGAAAAGTCACAGCTGAAGATGGGGACTATGGAGTCAACAGTGTCCTCTCGTATCACATAACTTCAGATAACCAATATTCACCATTCTCTTTAGGAAAAGGATCAGGATTGATCACTCTGGTGGAAGTGCTGGACTTTGAAAAACAAGACGTTTACCATTTTCTGATCACCGCAACAGACCAAGGCTGGATCTCTAAGACTGGAGTGGTAAACATTACTGTGAATGTCAGTGACGTGAATGACAACCTTCCAGTCTTCTCATTGTCACGGTACACTGCCTCTGTGATAGAGAACTCTGCAGTTGGAACATCAGTCCTCCAGGTGGAAGCTACAGATGCAGACTCTGCCATCAATGCAGAAATAATCTACTCACTAATAGCTGGTGGACACTCTGGACAGTTTGCCATTAACTCCAGGAACGGCACTATCACTACTAAGGAGGTTTTTGACTTTGAGCTTCAAAACGTTTATGAAATAACTGTAAAGGCTTCAGACTCAGGGAACCTCAATTTATTCAGCATTGCATATGTTAAAATACAAGTCTCCGGGGTCAATGAGTTCTACCCTATGTTTCTGCAAAAAGAGTTCAACCTGTCTGTCTCAGAGAGTGCCCCTGTTGGAACTCGAATTGGGAAGGTAATAGCAACAGATTCTGACAAAGGACTGGATGGACTAGTGTTCTACTTACTTATTGGACAATACAGAAAGACAGGCTTCAGTGTTGATGAACAGAGTGGAGAGATTTATACCACAGTTGATCTGAGGAAACAGAGCTACAGCCATGCCACACTGAGAATTCTGGCTAAAAACCAAGGCATTATCACAGGGATAGATGTTGATGAAGCCCTGCTTCACATCAGTATAGTAGACATTAATGACCCACCTAAGTTTTCTTCACTGCTCTATAGGGTGGATGTTAGGGAAGACAGCCGTTTGGGGAGTTCTGTTTGCAAAGTTTTTGCCCTGGACAAGGACTCTGTCCCGGAGTGGAGCCGTTTCACATACAGCATCCAGGATGGAAACTTAAACTCTTCCTTCCTTGTGGATCCTGTAGGTGGGGTAGTTTCCGTCAATGCCCACCTGGATAGAGAACAGTGGCCTCTATACAACCTGACCATATTAGCTATAGACCAGGGCTCTCTGCCAGCCACTGGGACCACTTACCTTGAGGTGACCATAAGTGATTTCAATGACAATGCCCCCACTTTGGTGAACACGCAGGGCCAGGTGAAGGAGAATCAGCCTTCTGGTACAATAGTGGAAAGGCTCAATGCCTCAGACGCTGATCTACCTCCCAACCAGGGGCCGTTTTCCTACTGGCTGGTCCAGCCTGCTTCAGGAAAGAGATTCACTTTAGCTTCTGATGGAGTTCTGTCCACCTTTAGACCTTTAGACAGAGAGGTCAACGACGTGTTTCAGCTGTCTGTGGTGGTCCGTGACGCAGGTGAACCTCCGTTATCTTCCACCACAACATTTCACATCCGGGTTGAGGATGAGAATGATAACCCATCGTTACCAAGGATTGTCTACATTGAGGTGAAATACTACGGCAGCGCCTTTCCGGGTGGTTTCATCGGCAAGGTCAGACCTGAGGACCAGGATGTGGCGGATGAGTTTAACTGCAGCATCAGGAACGGACCTCTCAATATGTTTACAATCCCAGATGGCACCTGTGAGCTCTGGTCCTCTGCATACCAAGGTGAAGCTACATACAACATCACCGTGGAGGCTACCGACCGCGTACACCTTCCTGTTAACAACAGTATATATGTAAACTACAAAGGCTTCACCAATGCATCCATGGACAGCTGTATATTGTTCTATGTGGCATCCACCTCAGTGGAAGACTTCTTGTCTTTCAATTATTTAAAGTTTGTCAAAGCCCTGGACAGCCTATTTAACCTGCAGGCCTCAAAGACTCATGTGTTTGGGATGAAGCCAATAGGGGACAAAGTCCGGCTCCTGGCATCAGTTAAGAGTTATAATGGTCAGTATCTAAGTGGGGAGGTTGCCAGTGGTATCTCTGCCACTCACCGGAAACTGTTGGAGGCTCAAAGCAACATTACTTTGTCCCACATCACTAGTGACCCATGCCTCATCAACCCGTGCCTGAATGGGGCTACCTGCAGCAAAAAGATCCACATCGACCCAGAGGTATCCGTCCTGGAGAGCCCATCAGTCATATTTGTGTCGCCGCAGAAGGAGATATTTCATTGTTTCTGTTTAACAGGCTTCTCTGGAATCCTGTGTGAATTAGACATTGATGAGTGTGAGGAGGGACCTTGCAAGAAGGGTGTGTGTGTCAATAAACCAGGTGGGTTTCGTTGTGACTGCCAGGGTGGTTTCTCTGGCCTGAACTGCTTGGCTGATGTGGACGGATGCCTAGAGGTCAACTGTCAACATGAAGGGATGTGCCTGAGCACAGAGGACGGGGTTCACTGTGACTGTAAGCCTGGATATGAGGGTAGGTCATTTCAAACTGCCTCTCTATTTACACACAATCCGTTCCTCTATATATACATAGACCAATCAGTACAAAGTAATCTAAAACAGTTTTTTCTCAGAATCTGAATCTGTCCTGATACTGACATTGGTATTTATAGTAATACTAATTGTTCTTTAGGGTTTTAGATGTTGTCTTGAATATGGAATCCAGGATAGAGTTATAGTTTGTTGTTTTGTTCATAAAGCTGAGCTGAAAAGCTTTGGGTATTTTGGTAAAACAATTATAACGTATGTTTTGATGTCAGAGTAAAACTTGGTCTCCTGTAACTTCCAGTGTCCATAATATTGCAAATGGCTATAACAGTATCACTGTATTCCAGTCAAAATTGCATTCCTTAATAGATTTAGAAACAGTAATGTGAAAATTAGAAATACATACAAATTAGAGGAGGGTATTTCATTCTTGATCTCTTGTTTTCAGGAGAGTTTTGTGAGCTGCCAATGAACCACTGTGCATCCGCACCTTGTCTCCAAGGCAAATGCACCAATGGTCTGACAGGATATACATGTCATTGTCCTTTTGGTGAGAATGTATACAATATTTTACAAGAAATCACCTTTAACGCTGCTGTCCTTATCCTCCTTCCAGAACGAAAAATAGATTTTTAACATTCTAATTAGAATCACCATTTGCCATTGTCTTCTCCACTAGGTGTGAGTGGTGTCCACTGTGAGCAGGAGAGTTATGGCTTTGAGGAGTTGTCATTTATGGAGTTTCCTCCTTTAGATCCCAGGAGTAACATTATCTCCCTGGAGCTGGCCACACTGCAGAACAACAGCCTGTTGCTGTATAATTCTGCAGGTTGTTGAAATTGATTTGCCTTAATTGCTATTAATAAAACCACACATGGTGAAACCCCATGTTTAATATTGTTTAGGATTACCAAAAAAAGTATTTATTTTGTGTTATGGTCCTTGTTTCGTGTATTAGGTCAAGGCAATGATGAGTACTTGGCACTTGAGATTGTGAAGGGGAAAATCCGTCTCTCGTACAACCTGGGCTCTGGAGATGTCCATCTGCAGACGGAGAAGCAGGTGGCTGATGGAAGCTTTCACAGTATTGCCGCCAGAAGGATAGGGAATGTGAGTAGTACCAAAAACCTAGCTTGTGCACAGTGTTTCTCAAAGACAAACAAACACAAAGACCTGTTTAAATACATATTTTACAGATTGGCTTTCTGCAACTGGACCACTGTACTGAAGAAGCTACAGGATTTTGTTTTTCTCAACGTGAAGGAATTTCCTCCGAAAGGTACTAGTATATTTTTAACAATATACTGTTTGTGGATTGTATTTGATTTCATATAATATTAGTCAAACTCCTAATCATTTTGCTACATTGTGTTCGGTCTCCTCCAGAACCCTGGACCTTGGCAGCAACAACCTGACATTTGGAGGGGTCAGGTCTATGGAGTCTATTCTGCTGCGACCTGGTCAAGTCCAGACTCATGACTTTGTCGGCTGTGTGAGAAACATAAAAATTAATGGTGTATCTTTAGGACCTGCCAAAGCTCTGGTGGCCTACAACATCTTGGAGAGGTATGATCTATGATTTATCTCCTTTCTGAGATGTATATAGTTCATAGATGAAAATGTATTCTGTTTTGGATCTGCCTAAGAGGGAAGAATGTAGCTATTGTTGCAGCTGTAAAAGAGTTTTAGTATCCTGTCAGAAGGGAATTCATACAGAACATAAGAACATCTGATTACTGGCAATGGGATTTGATTACTGGCCATGATATTTGACTGACAATGTCTGGTACCTTTTTTAGGTGTCCTCGTGCAGCAGTGTCTCCTTGTCTCAGTGTTCCATGTCTGAACGGAGGACTGTGTCGAGACTTCTGGTCTCACTACGTCTGCCAATGTACACACAATTACACTGGAACAACCTGTGACACAGGTAATGGCTAACACATGAACACATACACCTAAACAGATAGGGGCAATGCTTGACTTGAACTGAAATATACGTTGGTACAGCTTATATTTAGAGGCAGGAGCACCACAATCATTTTTAGCTCATACTTTATAAAAGGTAACGGCGCTATTTAATACAGGAAAGCCACGTCAAAGACAATTGGGAATAATTGAGAGTTTGGGACTAGATGGTTCTATCAGCAGAAAGTGGATTCTGAGATACTTGGCTTTTAAAGTTCATAGTCTTCATTAGTTTGAATGGCGCTTCAAATGTAACATTAATTGTGGTATTTACTGAAGAGTACTACAGAGTTTGAGAAAATTGACAATCGTTTTTTTTTCATCAGTATTATACTTGGTAAGCCAAATGAGCCAATGACGACCTGGCCAAAGACATAACAAGTTTCAATTGCGTTTGATACTTAAACATTCCTCAGTGTTTCTTGATTATAGTTTGAGTTGATTGCAGTGATGTTTTGACAGGATGTTGGGTAAGCATATTTTTAAATAGGCCAGGCATTTTCAACATAGAGGTGGCAGATTTCATATCAGTGATAGGTCATTTTGGAAAGGCTCAATATTTCAATATATGAGTATTAATTGAGCAATATTCTCTTTGCTGCCGGAAAAGCCGTCGTAGATCAGGCAGCAGCCGTGGATACGACTGGGAATTAATTGTCAGGCCTTTTCATGCATTTTGTTCTGTTCAATGATTTTAAAGCATTCTGAACTGGCTGAACCACACAAATCTGGCACACTTGTGCAACAGACAGATTTGAACTTTTCTGCTGATCCAATCCAAATGTCTCCCAAGAACGATTGCCTAATGGAGGGGGTCTATGCCCAGAAAGTGGAAGTGGAACCTTAGCATCTCACACCACAGGAAGACCAAGTTGAGCGTAGTGTACTGGTTGCCTTCGAGCTCCAGTAAGATATCATATACATCGGGAGGTATGTAATCTATTCTCCAACTCCCAACTCTCCTCTCAAACTTATCAGAGATCTTAATGAAGATAGGGTGAGGTAAACAGTGCTGAATCTGGTTTCATCCACTTGTCTCTCAGTCTTCAACAACTGGCCTGAAGGTCCCAAGTGCTTTACACATCTTACCAATGATATGGATGCAAGCAAAGCTTCAGCCACCTTTGGGAAAATATCTTTAACGTCTGCAGTACAAAGTGCGTTTCAGCACGGTGTTGTACACATTTCAGCAGTCAAGGCACCAGTGAAGGCCTGAGTGCCATCCAAGATCTTATTGGTCTTTGGACAGTCTTACAGACAACTTTGTTCAGCCCTGCTCAATTGGGACCAAGCACATTCACAAGTTGTTTCTCTTCTCTTCTTGGATTTTAGCTTGTACTCAGAGGTAATGTAGTAATCATCGTTCCACATACAGCTCCGGAAACAATTAAGAGACCACTGCACCTTTTTCTTTCCTTTCCTAAAAAGTTGAAAAGGAAAGTTTTCAGTGAGGAACAGAAGGGTTCAATTTGCAGTGGTCTCTTAATTGTAACACTTCTGTTCCTCACAACAATACAAGTTCAAAGTTTCAACTAATTGCAAAAAACTGTTATCACAGTGGTTACACATTTACAAGAGAGATATTTCGCTGGGGGACTATCCCTGAAAGCAACTTAGCATCCAGTGTACAGACTCATATTAAAACTATTCAATACAACTGACTTTGTTGACATGGTGGAAATACAACGTTGCCAACGCATTTGAACAACAAAAGCTGTTTTGCGGCACCTCCTTAAAAATGCTTGTGCAGTCAGGGAGAACAATTTTTACAGGGACCCATGACAGTAATCTCTTATGCTAAATCAACAAAAACTATGCCTTCAAATGTGTGGAATTACTTACATATCTTTACAACACACATCAGTAATTTTTGAGTTGGCTATGATTGGAATGTCTACAGTGTGAAAAAACAGCACAACCCTAACCCATCTTAGACGTGCCCCAAACATCAATTGTTGAATCCAGGTTAAAAACACTTCCCATTTCACATGCCTATGACTGAGCACTTATACTTCCCATTTTTATTCTATTTTATTATTCTATGTTTTATTATTATGATGTTGTTTTGATGTTTTCATTTAGACTATTTGTTTTTATGTGATAGTATATATATATTTTTTTTTTCTTTGTAAATCACATTGAATTACAAAATTCAGTGTGTGAATTCTATGAATAAATTGTGTTATACAAGCAAGCTTGCTTGCTTGCTAACTCAATGCACATTGTCGAGGCACGTCAGGGCTTGTCGGGCTCGGATCTGTTTGCTCAGCTCTACCGTAGATACATTTTTTGAACTTGAGTGATAGTGAGAGTAAAGCAGTTATGATACGTTTTCATGCAGTACTTTGCTAAAATCATGTGTTACTATGTTGTTTTTTTTGCCATTCAATACCATTCACTCCTAGTCACACCAAACTTGGAAGTTAGCCCCTTCTTAAATACTACAGCAAGGAATTATGGGATATTAGAATCGCACATGTCCCAAACGTTTATTGTTGATTCTTCCTGCCTATTCTCTTGTTTTATGATGCAACCAACCTGTTTGATACCTTGCTGCTCAACTGAGAAATTATTTTATTTTGACAGAGATTTCCGAGCGTGTGTTACGGCTGGGTGGTAGAGGCTACATAGAGTATGTAGTCAGAGAGAGTTATAGGAGAGAGCAGCAGCTAAGAGCCCTGCTGGCCGGAGACAGGGGAAGGACAGAAAGCAGCAGAGACCTTTCTGAGATAGAAGTCAAGGTGAAGACTGTGGAGAAAGATGCGGTACTGCTGTTTGTTTCTGGAGGGAAAGGACACTCCGAGCTCAGGGTGAGATTAACCCGCAATTACTTTTGTTTTGCTGAGTAGTATCTTGATAATGTTCACATCAATATGTATTTGGAGAATTTGAATGTATAAAGTGGAGTTAGACCACTGTACATTTGCAATGGATAGTCAAGAGAGTTATTTAGTAACCAGTTCTTTGTTTAAATATATTTATTGAAAGTTCTATTTCTGGGCTCCAAAATGTTTTATTTTTGCATTATATTAATATGTTCCAATGTTTTTGGTGTCCTGAAATGGTGGGACTATGTTATGAAGTGATTCCAAATCATGAATCCAATATTTACACACATACCTTTATATAAAAGCATTGAATCTATACTTTATCAGTGTAATTTATCATAGTACTTACACATAATACATATACATTTTCAGGTGTGTAGAAATGTTGACTTTAACCTGTATTTACTCTAAACCAAATTTCCCGTGGCACATTTAGGTGATGGGAGGAAACCTAACATACATCTTGAAAGACAAAACATCAGGCATCCTTTCAGAGGTAAACATTTGAAATATAAAATATGGTGTTGCTGACAACACGAAAGTGGTTGGATCCATCCTCGCATTAGGCACATACTGTACTGTCAATGTGCAAGTTAGCTCTTAGTAGCATAAGCAAACAAGAAGTGCTGTACCCTGTGAATAACATTATTATTATAATCGCTTTCTGCTTTCATGCTTGTTAATCGCATAACGTAACTCTCCTGCTTCCTGTCTTTTGCCAGCCTTTCTTTCATTTCATTTCTTTTTAATTTTCTTTTAATCATCTTTAAATCTTTTACCTTTGTTTCATTTTTGCCGAACCGCGTAAGCCGAGCCGGCTAAGAAAACCGAATGTCTCTTACTGAGTGAGTGTCTGACTGTGTGTCTGACTGACTGTCTGAGTGACTGATTACCACATAGCATAGTGGATAGAGAAGCGGACTTGAGAACTATAGGTCCGGATATCTCCTCACCGGCGAAGCGATGTTCGCATTGTTAATTATTCCGTATTGACGAAAACTCAATTCAATATGCTTTAATTGGAACTAAAAATACAAAATGCAATAGAATCAAAACTGTCAGTTTGTTACAACTGCAGCACAAGAACTTGCATTATCCGTCGTCCGTGGATTGTTGCATTTACAGTTATTCCTATGATAGCTCCAGAACTTGCATTATGATTGGTAAAAAACTAAATAAATCAACAAGAGAAATATAAAATATAGCATAATAATAAAACATAGAATAATAAAATAGAAATAGAATAAAACAAAATAAGACGTGAAAAAAACAAGCTATAAACGCTGTAAGACGAAACCGTGCGGTCAAGTTTGGTGCGTTTAAGAGCTCAGTCATAGGCACGTGGAAAGAGAAGTGTTTTTAACCTGGATTTAAAAATGTATCCATTTGGTGCAAGTCTAAGACCTTCTGGTAGTCTTTTCCAATTGTGTAGAGCATAACAGCTAAACGCAGCTTCTCCATGTTTAGTTTTGACTCTGGGCTCAACTAGGTGACCTGTGTTCATGGATCTAAGAGCCCTGCCCGGTTTATATGCTTAAAATAATTCAGAAATGTATTTAGGTCCTAAACCATTCAGAGATATATAAACTAAAAGCACAACATTAGAATCTATTCTGTAACTGACTGGAAGCCAATGTAAAGATTTTAGAACTGGGGTGATGTGCTCTGTCCTCTTGGTCCTGGTTAACATTCTAGCATCTGCATTCTGAATGAGCTGGGGTTGTTTTACAGTCTTTTTGGGGAGTCCAGTTAAGAGGAGTCCAATTTTGATTAATCTAGGTATTTATGTGCTCTCTACAGTGACACAGAGAGTCTATTGAGCTGTTGTCATACGGGTCGAGAGCCATATATATTTGAGTATCATCGGCGTAGGTGTGGTAGTTAATGTTGTTGTTCTGTAGAATTTGGCCCGGAGGTACCATATAGAGATTGAACAGAAGCGCTAGATGCTGGGGTAGTTATTCAGTTTAACACAATCAATGGAGTCTAGCGACTGCTAGAACATGTAATGCGGTAGTGTAGTGGTTAAAGTCAGTGCTCTCATGTGGAGGACCTAAGTTTGAATATTTTGAGAGCAACAACATTGATTAATTATTTATGATTCTCTCATCTTTTCAATTGTTGAAAAAGTTAGTTATCGTCGCCTTTATTGATAGTTACTGTATAAATGTAATTCAAGAATGAATGAAAAAAGTATGAATTTGCTATGGCATACTCGCTAGCAATTTCTCAATTCTTATGAATATTCCAATAAGTTAGTAGATACCGGTAAAGCATATTACTGGCAAATATGCTGTTAAAATGGCCAAACGCTACTTGTGGTGGAGGTAAACTTAGTAAGAAACCTGAAACATCAGTTCAACTGTATCAGTTTACCTGGTGTCATTCATGAATGGCCAATTAACTATTTAAACGGCCTGTGGCAAAAGAGGATTTGTTCAGGATATACAGATGCCGGGTGTCAGTACAGAACAAAAGGCTATACTGATAGGCAGCAAATGTACAGCTCTGTGGTGTAGTGGTTAATGACACAGCCTTTCATGTAGAAGACCTGGGTTTGAATCTTGAGATGGTAACACTTTCTATTGTGGGCTGGCTGAACTAGGCTTACGTGGTTTCTTGTTGTTATATATTTATTTTAATAATTTTTTACATTTGTATATTCTTTTTAAATAGGAACTCAGCATAGTTCTTTTGTATTTTTGAGTGATTTTTTTTATGATGGATGAGCTAAGACGGCTGTTGGAGGAACGGATCATCCTCTTAGAAAATGTTGTCGCCCGAGTGCTCCTCCAGTCAGATTGTGGGTCCTGTCCGGTAGGTGAATCAACAAATACTAATGCTAACATAGCACAACCGACTAACCTAAGGCTTATAGAACTCTAAGGATTTCCCTATGCTTGACAGAACGCAGTCAAAACTAGTGACTAGATCAGAGCAATTTCAGAGCTAACGACTGAATGAGACGACAACACAGCTTAAAATACGTGAGAGTGAACAATTCATTGACTGTAGCAACTACTCTAGGGTTTGAGCTACCAAATGCTGACAGACACAGATTGGTATACAAGGGATTACTTCAAGTTTAGAGCACTCTGTCACGGACTTGGTTGACACTCCCCTGGACGTGTGCTAATGCCACTGAATTAACCACAGAGTCTTTCAAATCAGCCTTCCCCAATGACAAATCTTACTGGCACAGCACGGGGGCTAGACCGAAGGCATCAACTCCAGTGGGCACTTGGTCTGACATCAAATGCCGCAGAGTCAACTCCAGCAAGAAATCAAATAAGAGAGCACCAACCCTCAATCCACCACCTAAACTCACTGCAAAACAGGTACAATCCACTGACTCAGAACAAAATGTGTGTTAATGAACCAAGGGAAGCTAACCATAACACTGGCATTAGGGCTAAGGGGGAAAGAAGATACTTTGCTAACTCCACATTTGATGAATTTGATAGCACCTTGAATGGGGATTACATAACCAAGCATATCAGAATGGCAAAGACTGAAATCCTAACCATTTCGGACAGAGAGCTAACAGAAATGTTGCCTGTTATTCTTTCTACAAATCCAAGCAACATGCAGATTATTATCCACACTGGGTCTTTTGACATTCTATGAAGGGAAACTGGCTCTGAGTTCCTGAAAAGTGAATTTTCTATGCTACTGGAGAATATAAACAATTTTCAACAACATGTTTTTATCTCAGGCCCAACATTGGGGAAAGGAATTGAATATTTTAGCAGAATCCTTGGGCTGAATACGTGGCTGACATCGGCATGCCTCAACCACAGGATGAGGTTTATTGACAATTTCAGTATTTTTTGGAACTGTAAAGACCACGTTAGACCTGATGGGCTTCATCCAAAAATCATGGGATGCTGGCTGCTTGGTGCCAACATACAGTGAAGGAAAAAAGTATTTGATCCCGTGCTGATTTTGTATGTTTGCTCCCTGACAAAGAAATGATCAGTCTATAATGTTTATGCTAAGTTTATTTTAACAATGAGAGACAGAATAACAAAAAAATCCAGAAAAACAGGCATGTAAAAATTTTTGTTAATTGATTTGCATTTTAATGAGGTAAATAATTACTCAATCAGAAAGATTTTTCGTTCCCAGGTGTCTTTTATACGGGTAACAAGCTGAGATTAGGAGCACACTCACATCATGGTCTTGGAATGCCATATCCAAACAAGATAGGCATGAAAGACAGTACATCTAGGCAAAGTATCCACCGCCCCCTCTCCTGAACCTCACCCAATGCTTCCAGAAGTTGTCCTTGTCTCACAACAACTCCCATTCCCCCAACCACGACACCCCCACCACACTCCCCTTCTACCGCACTCCTGCTTCCCCCTCCACCACACCCAACAATCAGGGAGCTAAACCAGTCTTCCCCTATGTCCCACTCCTCCCCCCCAGTTTAAAACGATTGCTTAGACTACTGGCACATCTTCAACAACCTTGTCCTTTATTTCCACAGAGCACAGAATATACAGGACTCTGTGATGTGCATTGGGTCCCTGCTATTGCGAAAATAGCAATGTACACTGTTTTGAGTACAAGCTAGGACCCTGTATCTCTATTCCTGTGTTCATTAGAAATAGAAGCAATCATGTGCATGCAATTTATAAAGTGAATGTGTCTAATCTGTTAACTGTATCACGTTAACCTACTAATTCAGGAACTCCTATTATATCTATTAAGCTGGCTTTACTTAATATCACATCTCTCGTCAACAAATCATTCTTGGTAAATGACATTATAATACCCTACAACCTCGACATTATATACCCTACAACAGAAAAAGTCAATGTGCGTAACTATTTACCCCCCTAAAGTCAATACTTTGTAGAACCAACAATACCCACACTCCATTTGTCATTGTTGACAAACTTCAGAACTCATGTCCACTGTGAAATGTATTGAACTTTATTGACCATCAGAACTACACAGTCTAACAAGGACACTGTACCATCACGACCAACAAGACATAACTTGGTTATTAGGTCACAATTGAATACACTTGATCAAAAATCCCTAGAAGAAACAGTTCGACATCCTAAAGCTTCCAAATGTTGTCTTGACATCTGACTTTTTTTTTCTTCTTTTTTTTTTTACTCTATAACAATGGACCTACAGCAAATAGTTAATAGCTCTCTACAATCAGGCATTTTCCGAACATCTCTAAAAACAGCTGCCATTAAGCCCCTATTAAAAAGAGAACACAGGGTGCATCTATAATGAACAACTATAGACCTGTATCAAATCTCCCTTTCATAGCTAAGATCATTGAGAAAATTGTCTTCAATCAACTTTCTGACCTCACCACAGTACTGAAACAGCCCTGATCAAAGATTTCAATGATATATGGCTGAATACTGATTAAGATAAAATGACAGTTCTGGTTCTATTAGATCTCAATGCAGCATTTGACACTATAGATCATAGTACACCTATAGATAGGCTGGAAAATTGGGTAGGATGATCCGGGACAGTACTTGATTGGTTCAGATCTTGTCTTGGTGGTACAAGTTATGTCTTGGTGGTTGTGATGGTATATATGTATGTATGTATTTATGTATGTATATGTATGTATATGTATGTATGTATGTATGTATGTATGTATGTATGTATGTATGTATGTATGTATGTATGTAT
>JACXGJ010003934.1:0-49546 GCA_016801105.1 Esox niger
CGGAGATGAGTACAACGCACAGTGGGTCTTCTGTCTCGGAGATGAGTACAACGCACAGTGGGTCTTCTGTCTCGGAGATGAGTACAACACACAGTGGGAGTTGCTTGTGATGCCTTTAAGTGGCTAAGAGGGGCCACATGAAAGCAATAACACATAATGGTTATTTTTAGTTTAAATTAATTGAATTAATTTAAATCGGCGCATTGAAACAAAGGTCAGAGCTAACTGGAGGCACAGCCTTACTTGGTCGTATAAAGTTCTTTGCGAGGACCCTTGCTTTGGTCGCACATTAAGTGAACTGGGTGGTGTTTACACAGGAAAGTGCTGGGTAGTAACTGTGTAGCTGTGGTACACATGGTTCCAACTGTTGTTTGATACTTCACTTCTTGCACTTTTTTATACAGAGATGTGTATGTATTGAGCGTCTTATCAAATATTCAAATATAAATGTTAATATAGGATATTTTCCGTCATCCGCCAGGAGACTGCGGCAGCTGCTCAAGCTAACCTGCTTAGACAACAGGAGGAGCTGGAGAAAAAAGCTGCTGAACTTGATCGAAAAGAAAAGGACCTCCAGAACAGGCCTGGAGGCCCAACTAGTAAGTCAGAGATTTACTAAAGTTTAACCAGTTATTAAACAGTTCAGTTGTTCAGTTGTTAAAGTTAAGCTGGTTTGAAATTCCTTGAAATGTACAACATTTTGAGTGTTTTCTTAATAATCTTGATAGTAAGCAATAATTATTTTCCTTAATAGCTAAAGAAAACAACTGGCCGCCGCTCCCCAGGTTTTCCCCCATAAAGCCGTGCTTCTACCAGGACTTTGATGAAGACATTCCTGAAGAGTACCAGAAGATCTGCAAAAGAATGTACTATCTTTGGATGTGTATGTAATCAATGTCTTGATTTATCAACCAATTTTTAGGGTAATGCAGTCCAAACGGGCCAACAAACCCAAAGTACTTTTCAAATTGTTATCCAGTTCCGGCTCTAGCCTTATGGGGGACCTAAGCAAAAAAAAAATTGGGGGTCCCATCGCCTAGTGGTCCCTAGTGGTTGGGGGGCCTTAAGCAACCGCTTATGTTGGTTATGCCTACAACCGTCCCTGACATTAGCCACTGGGCTCCCCTCCAACATGATGCCAGTTTTTCCCCTGGTCTCACATTCATTAGATTTGCCTCTGCAGTTCACAGCATCACCCTCTTCCTTAACCTCCTGGCTTGCCTGGCCTACTTCACGGCAGACACATCAGCCGGAGTGGACTTTGGTCTGTCCATTCTCTGGTTCGTCCTCTTCACCCCTGTGTCTTTCCTTTGTTGGTACAGGCCAGTGTACAAAGCCTTCAGGCAAGTGCTTCACTCAAATATTGTCCTTATTCTGTCCTGAATAAATGTGTTTGTATAAGTAATGCCGCCAACCACAAATTAATTGTGTAATGTGTTATGCATTTTGTGAATTACAACATTGTTCCTAACTCTGAACTCTTTCTGCTCGTTTTTTTCTTCAGGTCGGACAGCTCTTTTAGTTTTTTTTTCTTCTTCTTTGTTTTTTTCTTCCAAGTGGCCGTCTACATTATCCAGTGTGTGGGGATCCCTAGATGGGGAAACAGGTTTGTGAAACGCTGTAAACAATATAACCCGGCTAGCACAATGACATATCTCCTTCACTTGTGCCACGTGCGTCAGACAGTGCAATTTGTCATTTGTGTATGTATTTTCCACACACACACACACACACACACGCGTGGGTGGCAGTGTGGTTGAATGAGTCCCCTCACATCTGTGCGGGAGTGTTTGGGTTTTGAGTGTATGTGCATCCTGTCCTGCATCTTCTCTCTTGCCATCTCTTTGACAGATCTCCTGCTGCCTATTCTGAGGGTGTTCTCTTTGTCCTGGGGGCTGTTTTGTAAGTGTGTGGAACTCAGCTTCTCTCTCTTACTGTTTTCACAATGTTGTGCGGACCCAAACCCTTCTGGCTTCTTAAACTTTCTGGTCTTTCTTCTTTTTCGTTAAGTAGGTGTCAGTGTCTCGTGTTGTCCCAAGTCATCATTCTCATAAGCTTTTCCTGTGTTTTTCTCTTGGTTATTGGTGTGGGTTTGTAAGTCTTTTCCTTTGACTCAGAGTTGTGTGTAACTCATTGCTTTTAGACCGCGGCTGCTTTAAAAATGATTATCCACTGGAAAAAGCATCCAGACCTTTCTGAAGTCCTTACTCATGTGTTTCTTTTTGAGCATGTTACTACACTTTACACCGTCTCTGCAATACTTGTAGGGAATGAGCTAGTTTAATCAAATGACAGTCATCTGTAAGATTGCAAAATGATCACAGTATTCTACATAACCCGACGTGTAAAGCATGCAGTTTTTGTAGCATAGCCTACTCTGAATTGCCCATTTGAGTTTTGGCCTCAAGAGAGAACACAGTGGTATTATTATCTTACAGAAACCTTATGTATAGCACTAATTAGAAAAGTGTGACTACTAAGTAAACACTCCAACAATAAAAGGAAACCAGCTAAGTTCTGGAAAGCAAATAAAAAAACAGCATGTTCACTTTTCCGCCCTAACAATATACTCCATTACTGATATATAAGGCTATTATTAGTGTATTTTACCACAACCTTATCTCAGCCTGGTATTGTCCTGAAACAACATTTATACCAACTCTTGGCAAATTCGGGCTAATGTCACGGCTGGGATGTACCCGGGATCTCTTTATTCCAGGGTCCTCCAAAACACCTGTCTCGGTTAATTTCTCTGTGAGGAAACCTTGCTCTAGTTTAGCAAGGTAAGCTGACCCCTAGTTAACCTCATCGATCTTGGATGATCACCTTGCGTGAAGTCAACTGCGGAAACGCACCACTAATGTGTCTGGGCGTATCTGCCCCCCCCCCCCCAAACTAACAAGTCAAGATCTTGTTCTATCACAAGATTCTAACCTCTTTGCATGTCTCAGTTCTCGCTCCTTACAAATATACTTTTGCTTTCTTTTATTCCACTTTTTCTGTTTTCAATACTCGGAATAAAGATTTTCCCTCATATAGTCCTAAAAAACATATCTGCCATAAGTTACTAAATCTCAGTTCTGTTTTTTTCCTACCCTGCTACCATTCAGACATAACGTTCCTTTTGTCAATAAAAGGTCATTCCAGTGTAGTCTGCTATGAACGGTATTTGGTTAGTTTGCCAGACCTATGTTCCGCAATGCAGGTTGGGAGATATTCTGTCTTCATAAATGATTGTTGGGAATTTACCACAGTGATTGTGTTACCACTTTCCACAACACTAAAGTATATGAAATAATTTTAATTGAATCTGGTCTGTTTCAAAGCAGCGTTGATCTAGCTCTCTGCGCACACAATTCTCTCATTAAGGGAAAGCAGAGTTGAGCTGGCTCGGTGAACACAATTTTGTCATTAAGGGAAAGCAGAGTTGAGCTAGCTCAAGAGTGGCATTAGAGCGATACATTGTTCGCCCCCGCTAGAGTAATTTGATAGAATTTTGTGAAGTAACGATTATCTACTTGAAAAACACACTGGGGAACCCCAATCGATTATGGTACATACCAGATAAAGTGTAAGGGATACGTCTGTGGAAAGTTGGCCTTTTCTAACATCTCCAAAGACATCTCATTGGCTTGGACCGTCAGTCCAAAAATCAGTCTATGGGGTTCCTCAATGTTGTGTTTTTGTTGAGACAGAACATTGTAAAATAACTTATCTTTGAGAAAACAAAGTTTTGCTGGTGGATAACTAATCATTTTATGTTTCAGGACACACATGCAAAAGAGGTTTTCCCAGACTAAATATAATAGAAAAACACAATGCTATTATATTTGCATATTTTGCATAGAATACTGTTATCATTTTTGAAGTCACATTGGTGTGTAACTATTTAACAAACACCAATTGGCTAGAGAGTAACCATGTGCAAAAGGTGACTGACTCATAATGCAGATATTTTGGGGAGCCCCAGGTCATTTAGTGTGGCAAACACAAAATCCAGATAGTGACAAATCCACAGCCACTCTGTTGATGTTATGGTGCTATGTAATTCTTATTTTCCAGTGGATGGATTTCATCAATTTCCATGATAAAAGGGAACTTGGCTGTATCTGTGGTCATGATGGTTGTGGCCGGCTTTTTCACTGTGAACGCTGTCCTCGCGGTTATCCTGCTTAAAATGGTACAGTAACAATTGTTGTTTTGGCTTTCATTCCTTTCACCCATTAGAAATGTTTTGCCAAGTGTTTAACCCAAAAGTGATAAAACATGCCAACACCAATGTCATGTTAGCCTTGAACAGTTCAGAAAGGCAACTAATTTGCCTACAATAACATTGAATTTTGACAAGTTAAGTAAAGAAATAATATTACAATTCTTGGAGGATAATGATGACAGACTAGACCAGATCGTGTTCTGTTATACATTTGTGCTCATGGGGTGTTCCAGCAAGTTATTTGTGTATTCAATTACATAGGGTTTGGAAATGTAGTGTTTTATGAGAGTAAGAGGATCTGAAAAAGATAAGTCACAGAATGAGCTGTAGTACCTGAAATTAGTATATTACCCTTTGAATGTAGAGGGAACAAGATTGTGTCTTTGTCTTCACGAATACAGAATTTATTATGATGTGGTTGTGTTTTTTGCTAAAGTTCTTAGAAAAACTGTCAGGACCAAACAGTTGAGGCTACAATTAGGCTACTCACAACTACTAGACAGTCTGGAACACATACGGGTTTGGCTCTGTGACCATCTGATGGTATAGTTTTGCTCAAAAGTTTGCATTCCTTGGGAGATTTGGTAATATATGTAAATTTTTTAAAGAAAACATGAGTGAGCAGACAAACAAGTGTTATTTAATACGGGATTCATATTCAACTGTAGTTTATAACGGAATGGCACATTCATAAAACAAAATATGGCAACAAAAAAAGGAAGAACTGAACCCTGTTCAAAAGTTCTTAATACGGTGTATTGACCCCTTTAGCATCAAAGACAGCATGCCATTAGAGATGTGAAAAGCGCAGTCATCTGTGAGGAACTCGGAGTTGAGGTGCTGCTCTTTTGCAGCAAAAGGAGCCAGTTGAGGTGGTTGGGGCATCTGGTAAGGATGCCCCCAGGACGTCCCCCGAGGGGGGTGTACCAGGCACGTCCAGCTGGGAGGAGACCTCGGGGTAGGCCCAGGACTGGGTGGAGAGATTATATTTCATCACTATCCTGGGAAGGCCTCGAGATCCCCCAGTCAGAGCTGGCTAATGTGGCTCTGGAAAGGGACGTTTGGGCATCCCTGCTAGTGCTGTTACCCCCACGACCTGTTACTGGATAAGCAATTTTTTTGAACGATCAGTCAGTTTTTCAAAATCAATGCCAAAATATCCCAATTTCTGCCAGGGTATGCAAACTCATGAGCACAACTGTAAGTCAGGTACATTTGACTGGAATATATATTAGATTTCAGCCCAAACCAGTTACCAGGGTTTCCTCAGTTATTGACCCCTTCATTCGCCCTCCCATTCAGGTTCACTCCAAGTACCGTCGGACAGGGGCCAGCTTCAGCAAGGCCCAACAGGAGTTCTCCTCAGGGGTACTCACCAACCAGACCTTCCAGAGCGCCGCAGCCACCGCCGCCTCCTCGGCAGCCCAGGGGGTCTTTCAAGGGCATTAGGGATCCTAAAGCCACTGGGGCAGTCCTCCAACTTTTCTCTCTTAGGCGCCTCTGTAATTGACTCAAAAGCCCTGGCCACGTTCCAATACTCGATAAAGGCTTCCTATTGTGTTTGTAGGTCTGTTTATTCACTCAAATTACAGAAAAGGTCTGAATGAGGCTGATTTCCACGATAAGATATCAAACTGGAATAAAGGTAGGAGACTACTCAAGAGTTTTGGCATATGATCTGAGAGGAACAACTGTATAGGCAATGTGTCTAGTCAACATTTTGCTAACATTCATCCAAGCGTTTCGGTTGTAGGGAGCTATGGTTGGTTTGGGATTGGCATAGCATGCTCCATGTTGGTACCAAACAGTAATAACATGCGTTTTTATTGTAAGTGGAATTTGATGCATTAAGACAGTCAATACATAAGTTGCCTTGCGTCTCACCTCTAGGTTTTGCAGTAATTGTAAAATCTGAAATGCTCTCCCAAGATTACTTTAAAATTACACTTTTTTATTAGATTTTTGTTTTCTCTGAGGTTTGGTACTAGCATGGCACTTATTATAAAAACTGAAATAACACAAAATCTGCAATTGGATTTGTTAAAATTCAGTATAGTAACAGCTCTTCCACATACACTGCCATACTCTTTACCAAGTTTCCTGTTCTCTTCCTCCTTACACTACTACCTTGTCCACTAACTTGGTTCCTCTTTCAGACAGTAAATAGTCTGCAACTCTAGTCCTCAAAGCCACTGTTAGTGCAAATACTGAACTTAAACTCAAATTATGGTTGTGTTTCTCAACCTTGATTATTTGAATCAGATGTATTGATCCTGGGTTGGAACAAAAAGACAGAATGCAGACACACTGGCTGTCCATGAACTAAATAGACTCTTGTATTAAAAAGTTTGGGATAACAACACTACTGAAGTGAGCATGGCTATAGGAACTCCCAAGCAGAATCTCACACTGACCTCTGACTACTACAGACTTCTATTGACTACTTCTACTGACCTCTATTGACTACTTCTACTGAAGGAATTGCATGTCTGATAGTGGAGCAGGTTTTCATTGATGTGTATTTTTGCTCCAAATATAATATATTAATGAAGGTTTTATTTTATTTTTTGTGCAATTTCAGGTGTTACTGTAATTTGAACCTCAGTCATCTCTGAATTGAGTTGGGCTTGATGAAGCAAGAAATTAAAATGCTGTTTTTGTAGATATGAAAATGAAGACACTGGGTGATGGTTTAACTAAATGGGAATTACTGTATACTCTAATGTAATGTAATCTTGTCACTAATGTACATTAAGGAAAATGTTTATTCTTATCCCCAGTAGATACTTCGGTTGGTCTCTGGTATCATTTGGTTAGGGCTTCAGTTGGTGTGGGATTATCAACAAAACAAAGGCTTGATTCTTCCTTTATAAATTAGGTCTGCCATTGTGGGTGGTGTGGCATTTTTATATTGCTGGAAGATTGAATGTATTTACTGCAAGAATGTACATGTGATCGGATGGATCCAATAATGTAAGAATGAGGAAATGGATGAATGAGCTGATAGAACAAGCGAATGCATGATAATATGAAAACATGAATGTATTTCTGACTACTTAATAATTGGGTAACTGTGCCTAAAGTGAAGTTGAGTACAATGAACCTCAACATTGAAGTATACCAAGTTACAACTAATGCAGCAACGATCAAAAATAAATGAAAGTTTAGTTGTTGTGTAATGTACATATATGGGTGATTCTTTTTCTGAAATGTGAAAACATGTTATTTGACAATTTGCTGACATGTTCAACTACCTACTTTACACTAGGTTTCCGTTATGTTGTTACACCTCAATGTTTTAGTTGCTGACCCTGGTTTACTGTTATTTTAGACAAATACTTGGAGACTAGACCCTATTTTTAAGGTCACTTCAGCCTCACTGTCTGCCTATTAATCATCAGGATCCAAGTGTTCAGAAATGTTGCCTCTTGGTTTACATATTTTTGTAACGCTTTTTATTTTGAGAGTTGGATTGACTAGCTTTTGCACAGACAGGCATTAGGTCTTTGCATGAGTTGCTGATATGATTTGAGTAAAGGAATGGAATAAAGGCCTTCCAAGTATACATTAAAGCCAAGGGTCATATCTGGTTGGCACTGCACCTAGTTTTTGACATTTATTAAACTGCTTATTATTTAGTTATACTTATCTTTGAAGTAATTTATAGATTTATTTTTACCACTACAATAAATTGATTTGTCCTTGCTCTCTCATGAACGTGAATGATTTTGGGTCTCTCTTTATGAAACTCTGTTACATGCTTATTGTGCTACTCATGTTTCCATAAAGCTGTCACCCCACCTATGTTTTGGTAAAAAGCTGATTAACACATGTGGACAAGTGAGCCTTAATTGTCATATCTCTTGATATGGTGTAATGTTATAGTGCATGTCTCTGTAATTGACTCGACCCCCAGCCATTCCGTCCAATAGAGCTAGCACACCTGAATCTACTTATTAACAAGCCCTTACCTGTTGAATCAGGTGAGCTAGTTAAGGGTAAAACTAAACTGCGAGATGGCTTGGGCATCCCGAGGAGAGGATTGAAGACCTATGTTACAGTAGACTATGATAGGTCAACTTGCAGCTGTGTTGCCAAATGACCTTAGTGTTGGAAACAACCAAGACTGGTAGTTTAATATAAATAAACAATGTATATTATTCTCCAGAAAACAGTTATCAAGAGTATAAAAGTTATATTCAAAACATTATTTACAGGATTTCTGTGTAAAATGTGTTGTCACCGATCATTTTGGCATTTAAACACATATTTAAACTGTCATTTCATGCCAACATGGCATATGTATGGTTGACCTACATGAGTTGCCACTGGATTTTGCAACACGGTTCTGAATGCATGCAAATCAGATCAGCTTTGAGTTTATTTATAAAATCAAGAAAAAAAGCATTATATCAAAAGAAATTGGTGGCCTCTGGTGAAACAATGTTGAAATGCTTTGAAGATGCGGTTTCTTCACCAACAGGGTTGTTTCCTCTGATCTCACTTCTACTGTGAAAAGGTTGGTAAAGGATGTTCTGGGTAAAGATCCAGGTAAATCCATCCCATGGCTTGCAGTTCAAATTCGACCAATATATCCCTCTGTTACGGTGAACAGGAAATCTGATAGACGAAATAGGTATGAAAAGTAAGATTTCATCCTGTCTTGAGGTCCAACAAAAGCAGTGAATACATATACAGTCTATATTAAAAGTCTACACACCCCTGTTAAAATACCAGGTTTTTGTGATGTAAAATATAGAGACAGATAAATCCTGTCAGAATTTCTCCACTTAACGTGACCTATAACGTGCACAGTTCAATTGAAAATAAACTGGAATCTTCAAGGGGGTAAAATGAAAAATAAAGACCTTACAATAACCTGGTTGCGGAAGTGTGCACACCCTCTTGTAACTGGGGATGTGGCTGAGTTCAGAATTAACCAATCCCATTCAAACTAATGTTAAATAGAAGTCATTACACACCTGCCATCATTTAAAGTGACTGATTAATCACAAATAAAATTCAGCAGTTCTAGTAGGATTTTCCTGACATTTTCTGAGTTGCATCTCAGAGCAAAAGCCATGGTCCACAGAGGGCTTGCAAAGCATCAAAAGGATCTCATTTTTAAAATATATTAATCAGAAGAGTACAAAATCATTTCAAAAGCATTAGATATACCCTGAAACACAGTGAATACAGTCATCATCCAGTGGAGAAAATATGGCAGAACAGAGACATTACAAAGAACTGGACGTCCCTCCCAAATTTATGAAAAGACGAGAAGAAAACTAGTCAGGTAGGCTTCAAAGAGCCCTCCAGCAACATTAAACGATCTGCAGGAATTTCTGGCAAGTACTGGCTGTGCTACATGTGACAGCAATCTCCCGTATTCTTCATATGAAATGGTTTTGGGCTAGGGTGGCAAGATGGAAGCCTTTTCTTACAAAGAAAAGTATCCAAGCCCAGAACAAACATCAAGTCTCCCAAAAGCATGTGGGAAAATGTGTTATGGTTGAACTTTTCGGCCATAATTCCAAAAGGTATGTTTGGTGAAAACATAACAATGCACATCACCCAAAGGAAGCCATACCCACAGTGCAGCATGGTGGTGGCAGCATCTTGCTTTGTGGCTGTTTTTCTTCAGCTAGAACTGGGGACTTAGTCAGGGTGGAGGGAATTATTAACAGTTACAAATTCCAGGCAATTTTGGCACAAAACCTTCAGGCCTCCATTAGAATGCTGAAGATTATGAGGAAGTTCACCTTTCAGCATGACAATGACCCAAATCACACATCCAAATCCACAAAGCAGGGCTTCACCCGAAGAACATTTACGTTTTGGAATGGCCCAGCCAGAGCCCAGACCTGAATCAAATTGAACATCTGTGGGGTGATCTGAAGAGGACTGTGCACAGGAGATGTGCACAGATTTGGAGTGCTTTTGCAAAGAAGAGTGGGCAAATATTGCCACGTCAAGATGTGCCATGCTGAAAGACTCCTACCCAAAAAGACTGAGTGCTGTTATAAAATCAAAAAGTGCTTCAACAAAGTACTGGTTTAAGGGTGTGCACACTTATGCAACAAGGTTATTGTGAGTTTATTTTTCCCTCTCAAAAATTTCAGTTTGTTTTGAATTTTGAATTGTTCACATTATAGGTCACATTAGGTGGAAAAAGTTCTGATATGATTTATCTTTGTCTCATTTTTTTACATCACAAGCACCTGGCATTTTAACAGGGGTGTGTAGACGTTTTATATCCACTGTATACAATACATTGTATTTTAACTATTTTGGTGTATGTTCAGAGTTAAGACAAACACTAGAGACATTTTCCATATTTTCTTAAGGTACATTTTCTAGTGACATTCCTCCCCTTTAGGATTTGTTGGCTTTCACCAAAAGGGCGTATGAATTATATTCTGTTCCAATATAATTAACTTACCTATTTATGACTGAGAAAGTTTGTCCTGTCAAACTGCTGCTCCTGACTGGTGGTGTCTTTACCACATTTCGAATTGAAGTAATCTGAAAAGTAATGAAAAAGGCAAAACAGTGTGCATTTAAATAATACATTTACTTATTTAAATAATACATATAAATGAAGAAGTTTGACACACCTTCTGTGATTTGAGATTCATTAGTCGAAACTGTTTCACTGAGGTTGAAACATCAGTCCAGGATGTATTCACACAAAAGATGAGACAGCTCTGCTGCTTTGAAAAACACATTTGCTTCACCTGTGAACACACACACACAAGTTTGTACAGCTAACCTCATGGGGACCAGGAAATAGAAACTGCATACTCCCTTGCCCTAACCTTAATAAATAAACATGTATGCCTAAACTTTACCTGGGTGTAATGCCTAACCTTAACCAACAATGCCTGGACCTTAAAGAAACCCCAATTCTAACTCTAAAATGTACTGTAAGTTTGACCCTAAACCCTGAGCCAGAAATTGACTTTTGCCTCATGGGGACCGGCAAAAGGTCCCCATTAGTAAAGTTCGACCTAACACACACACACATACACACACACATACACACACACACACACACACACACACACGTCAGAATAAATACTGTAACCTACAATTACACTGTTGCATTTTTTTTTTCATGCTGAATGTGTCTTAAGAACTTCAGTGTGAATAACAGATGTAGAAAATCAAATTCAATTTCAAATAAATTAACATTATTAGCTAAAACAACTTCACACAGATGGGTGACTTTAGAAACTGCATTAAGTTAATCTATTTGGATCCAGTGAAATTCCTACCATTGTCAGAGTCCAAGAAACAAATTCCTCGTCCAAAAAAGGAACAAGAAAAATGAAAAATAAATCCAGGTATTACAAATAAAAAAATATATGTATGTTCACATTACAATAACTCCTGTTGTATTCAGTCTTCCGGTTTCAAAATCAGAGCAAAGCAAGTGAACAGGAGGCCAGGGGAAATGCAAGGATAATTCAACCAACTGAAAACTGATTTCAAAATCATCTTAAACTATGAATTAACACAACTGACACTACTCATGATACAGGTATAACAATAATAAAAAGGGGGGGGTTTACTACTGCATTCCTAGGTCTTGTAACAACACGATAAGTGGCTGTTCGGAGATTGCTTGACCATTCTCAATTGTCATTCTGAATACAAACGTTTAAGGTAATGGACCAAAAAAGGTTCAGCCACCTGCTTTTAACAGTCTGTCAATTGTAACCAAAATATATCAAAGTAATTGGAATGTCTGTGTAGTTCTATTTCTAGTGCAAACCTAAAAAAACTTTTAGGAATTGATAAATATATTTTCATTAGAAGACACTGTGTTAGAACATTAGAACTTTCTGTTAATGGCAATTTAGCCTAGAATTATATGGAAGCTCAACAGCTGTTTCTTCTACACTATCTCAAGCGCTTTTAAAACAGACACTATTTTGAATGCATCCAAAGACAACAGCCATTCCCAAGTGTGATTACTTTTGCACATGCCCATGCCTTCAACTGCAATACTGATTGAATTGGCTTTCGCATTTTGCAATTGTTCTATAATTTTTAAATCCTTTCTGCATCTTTCATCCATCTTTAACACCTGTGGTAACTCAACAGGCAGTGTATTCAAACATACAATCAGAAAACTGGCTAGGAGTAACTCAACAATCTGAACAGTCAATTGAAAAAATTCTGGGTCTGTCCTCATGGTAAGCCTGTGAAACACAATGTCTTTGGACACTTCAATGTCATCAAACAAGCATACATTTCCTTCAGCTAAGTTTCTTCCATCTTCTTGCCATTCCTTGATCTTTGTAACAAGGGTTTGGTATCTCACTTTCATATCCAACACTTTTTCCTCCGAAGTCAAGGCTCTTAAAAGTGGATCAATTATTTGCTTTGAAATCAGACCCAGAGCTCGACATCCTGCTTTAAACGGCTGAACCTCCATATCAACAGCAACCGCTGCAAGGACACTACTGTCATCTTCATGTTCCCTACAGAACTCAGTGATGTCATTGTGGATGCAATAAACCCCGGCTGCATTATGAAACAGACCATCAATTCTGCTTTCAGAGTACGGACAAAAAGGCAATTCGTCCAATTCTCCTTTGCCGACTAGAAAGTTTCTGAACATAGACAAGATACCGTCCCCTTCCCATCCACGCACTGATTTCAATAGACGCACTGTTCCTGAATCCAAATCTGCTGTCCCAGAGTTTTGAGTGCCATGGAGTCTTACTTCTTTGTCTCCTAAAATCATCCTTTCCCAGAGAAGAATGGTTGTTTCTGCCTGCTGAGCTAAACCTTCAATCAAATGCAAGCCACATAAGAGTTGATTGACAAGGGACACCATTCTCTTTTCAGTGTGAGAAAAGTCACCATGTTTATTAACTGTAAATGGTAGGACATCTGATCTGTATTTAGCAAGGATCTGTTTGAAATTATTCTGACCAAAACAGTTTTTTAATTTGGCAGTCATCAGTTTACTTTGATAGGTCTTCCTGCACATTAATATTTCAAAAATGTATTTGCAAAACATGTTAACCTGGACGTTCTTTGAGTCAAATGCTTTCTCCATGACCTCAGACTGCCCCTCAAACTCTTCCTTTATTGCAGAGTCATTAACAAACAGTGTTGAATCTGTCTCAGTTAAGACACTCTTTGTTTTTACAGTCGGAGTAATTTGTCTGGAAGTGATCGTTTTTTCCATTTTTTTCTTCATTCTCCTGTAATCCACAGGTTGTTTTGATGCACTTGCAGTCCCACGTTTCCAAGGGGGTGCCATGGAGAATTTTGCAACTAGCAATTCACTTCTCAAATTCACCCCTTTTGATTTCCACTGGCGAGTTAACATTTTATTTTCTACGGATAGTATGTTATGGATAATATCATCCATCAGATCCAAATCATTTTGGAAATCCAGATCAAAGTTGTACTCAAGAACAGCATGAACAATCTGCCTGTAAGTCCCACACACTTCTGAAGCAAACTGTGCCACTTCGAGCAATACACCTCTAGACAAGCAATGCAAGGCAAGTTTTTGTTTTACCGCAAGGTCTGGTTTCACATCAAGGTCCAAGCCGATTTTCTGACAGAAGGGGTAGAGGTTACTAGTGGCATGTTTTGTTCTGGATGTAATAAAACAATGGTCCCCTCTAAGGTTGTGTCCTACCGCAGACCATGATACATTTGGGACCATAGAAACAGTCTCCATCTTTACATGCTCAGGAGATATGAGATCCATATTAGGTTGGTTCTTCATACACATGTCAGTAGGTCCATTCCAGAGGCCAGTTGTTGCACACGTTGGTCCATATTTTTCATTAGAGATGGTCTCTTTGTCATGGTTCATTAAAGAGACTCCTGTTGAGCCTTTGTTGTCCTGTTGAGCCTTTTCATATCCAACCAATGCATTTTCTTCAAACGGCATTACAGGAACACATTGTTCCGCTTGCTTCCTAACCAATTGCTGCGATTCTACATCTTTTTGAAATTTCAGGGTAAAGGAAACCAGGTCCTTTAAATTATTGAGTTCTACACATGTTTTTGACAATGGAATTGTCCTTGGATCAGGTAGATCAAATACTTTTCTTAACAAGTGAGGTCGTTGCTGTTTGGACTTCATCTTCCAGTACTTTACTTTTGCCATGATCCGAGTAGCAAATTCATACCGTTGATCATTATGCAAACCAAGATCAAAGTTGTATTCTAGAATATCAGAAATGACAAGAGCGTAAGATTTATTCATTTCTTTGGCAAAATGTGAAACCTCAATCATTACACCATTGGTAAGTAGATCTATGTCAAGTTTCTTCTTGGTTCCAGATCCAACGTTGAAATTTACACCCACTTTCATGCAGTTGGGGTATAAGTCATTAAACTTTCCTTCAGCGAAGAGCTGTCCAAAATCAGTTCTTTTGCAATTATTTACTGAGAATTGCAAGATTTCTTTAGCAATCTCCTGAGCAAGCTTTTTTTCATGTTTTCGGTTTGAAACACATTGAGCAGTATTTTTTATTTTGCATTCCATCAAATCAATTTTAAACAGTTCTTGGGATAAATGTTCCCGTAAATAATGAACAGGACCCCGTTCGTATTTTTCGGCAAAACGTCTTACTTGTTTTGCAATATTTTTTGAAAGTTGTGAAGTATTCTGATGCTGGAAAGGGAAATCAAAGTTGTATTCTAAAATATCATATAGAGATGGTGTATAAAATTGCTTATGCATTTGTACAAACGTATGTACCTCATACACTACACCCTTGGTTAGAAAGCATGGGTCCAGTTTCACCGTGCGGCCCAGTAAGGATTTCACATCAAGTTCAACGCCTATTTTATAACAGAGGGGATAGAGGTCTTTCATGGTTTTCTTTGTTGGGGAGCACATTAAGGATTGGTTCCCTGTATCGCTTTGTACTGTTGCAGAATCAAACGTTGTTTCAGGCTCCATCTTAACATCCTGATGAAAAACCAAGTCCAGAGTTGGCTCTTGCTTTATGCAGAGATCAGTAGATCTATTTTCATTCGTTTTAAAACACTGAAAAGATTGTCCTATTCCTTTAAATGAGTCTGCCTCCACCTTCCTCATTAAGGTAACTTTCTCTGACGTTTGCTTTTTATCTGTTTTCTTGATTAAATCCGGAGTTCTTTTTTTTGTAACTCTTTTAAGCTTTTCTTTTGAATCAAATGACTCACTAGTGATTTCTATGTCAGCTGAAATGACTTTATGTTTTCTTTTTTTGGGGGTTTTGATTGTGAAAGTTTCCCTTAACAATTCATGTTTTTCTTCCATTGACAGGCCTTTCAAATTTGGCCTTATTTTCTTTTCAAGCAATCTTAAGCTGTCAACAAAATTTTGAAGAAGATCTTTATGATTACGCAAATCAATGTCGAAATTGTATTCTAAAACCTCAGTAAGAATCTGCCTGTAAGTTCCACACAGTTTTTTGGCAAAAAGGCCAACTTCAATCATTGCACCTTTGGTCAATAAACACAGGTCAAGTTTTTCTTTCATCTTAACATTCAAGTTTGCATCAAGTTCTAAACCAATTTTCTTACAGAGGGGGTAGAGGTCATTTTTTTGGTCAACTTTGGGTTCAGGTGTCATGAAAGATCGGTCCTTTATAGGTTTTCGTCTTGCTTCCTCATCAGTCCATGATACGTTTGTGTCAGTAGAAATGGTCTCTATATTCACATGCTGAGAAGAAATGAGGTCCATATCAAGTTTGTGCTGCATAAGGATGTCTGTAGGTCCATCGTTGAGGCCAGGTGTTGCTGGGTGAAAAGCACTCTGTGGTATATCCGTTTTATTAGCCGTGGTCTTTTCAACATGATAGTTGTCAAAGTTCATTAGGGAAATGTTCTGTTGAGCTTTTCCACATTCAACTGACACAACTTTCTGAGAGCCCACAGAGACACAATTCTCCTCTGTAATTAACTTGTGAATTTCTACATCCTTATTCAATATTTGGTTAGCAGACACAATTTCATTTGAATGTTTTGAAGGTGAGTGGCATGTTCTTGATGCTAGCATAGTCATAGGAAGCTCAAAATATTGCTTTAACAAGGCAGGATTTTGTTGTTTCGACTTTGACAAATTCATCAAGTATTTTACTTTTTGGTACATCCTATTTGAGAATTCACTAAGTTGATTGCCTTGAAAACAAATACCAAAGTTGTATTCCAGAATATCACAGATGACATATTGGACACTAGAAATGTCTTTGGCTAAATTTGAGATCTCAAGCATAACAGCATTAGTGAGTAGATTTAGGTCAAGTTTCTGTTTTGCTCCAGACCCCAAATCAAAGGCAACACCAACTTTCCAACAATTCTCACAGTGTCTTCGTTTTGAGGCATTAACATAAAAATGCCCCCTTGTGATTTCACTCATTGGATTGAAATCTACTGCACGTGCAGTCGAGTGGATTTGACCTGTGGTGCTGGAGTCACCTAGCTCTGTTTGGACAATGGAAAATTGACCTTCAACATTTGTATTCAGAATTACTGTCTTTACATCCACAGCCTGAGAAACTAAACTACTACTTTGTATAAATGCATGATTTGTCAGTTCCTCATCTTGAGCACCAGAAAGAGTCTGGCCTTTGGATTCTGTTTTTATCTCCACCTTTGAAATTCCACTATCGTTTGTCCATACACCACATGTCGGCTCTAGCTTCATTTCAGAGAATCCATAAGCTGTTTCTGGAGATACTAGCCTATCCCACTCATCCCCCTCCAACTTAACTTTGACGTCCATTTAAATAACGTCAGTTTGGCAACAGGGACAACTCAAATGAAGTTTTTTTTCATGTTCTGGTTACATAAAATATTTTTGTTAGTGATATTCCATAGACTGCACTCGAAATAGGTCCTCCTTGCGCAGTTCTATAGAAAAAGATTCAAGTTTGCGCATAGCACGTGATCAAAACACTGAAAATAAAGTGTAGTAATTATAGTTGTTTACTTCCCTTTAAGAAACAGGTCGGAATAAATAAACACCCGTGGGATAAATAAATAGCCAATTACCAGAAATAGTTCAATCTTAATTAGCTACTTATCGTGATTTCGTCCCTAGATACAGTTAGTTACCATTATTACCCCGTCTAGCTAGATCTCCTGGAAGGCTATCGACTACAAAGCATCTTAAAAGGGCAGCAATCGCTAAATTAGATTAACATCCTATACTTACGCTGCAAACGTAATACTTTAGTCCCGCTAACAGTAAAGGTACAGTAATACAACATTTATCTTTCCAGATCGATAACCCTACCCAAGTTTCGCTACCTCAACGTTGCAAGTCCCCTCAGCCTCCGATCGCTGTGAATTTTCGCAAATATTGCAGTCTCCATCTAAAATCTCAAAAGCGAGGAATAATCCAATAATTGCATTTGAGAGGGCATTTTAACCAACGTAAAAAACACGTTTAAATGTTATGCGCGACAAGGAAGGCAGTGTCTTTGTCGTCACGGAATGTATAGCGTGGTACAAGTTTCAAAAAATGAAAGATGGCTGCGGAGGCATTACCAGATATGACAAACAACACTGCTCCACTCTCATTGGTCATGACGATTTGTTTACATGACATGTATTTCGCTGCTAGCAACTTTGGATTTATTTGCAACTCATGAGATGAGTGACACGGAAGAGATACATTGAGCTGCAGAAATATGCACGAATAAATAGATGCTTATGAATGCTTTAAAAGTTAGAAACAATGTATTACATTTGAATTTTAAAGTAAAGTTCCTGGGGCGGGCTTTAACGCATACCTTTTTTAAGTGTAAAAAGTATTTGAAGGCTAATATCCATGTTTCTTCATCTAGTTTAGAAACTACATTCAATGGGATCTATCTAAAGTAGCAAAAATGCTGTTGCTATGGTTACTACAGTCACGGTATCTTGAGTTTGGTAAAATACGTTTTTGTACATTTTTCAGATAACAATAACTGACAAGTATAGCTACATGTTTGCAAATCCATGTTTGTGTTTATGGTTGAAAAAGTATCTGCTGGCTCTGTAGGCACACTGCCGTGGGTCAGGTAGAGGGTCGGTGACAGTCTTGAGGTGGGACAGCACAAGGCGCTCAAATGACTTCATAACCACAGAGGTCGGGGTGATGGGCCTTTACTCATTAAGTCCTGTGATCCTTGGTTTCTTGGGGACTGGGATTATGATGAAGGACTTGAAACAGGATGTAGCATGTCTCAAGTGGACATCAAAATCTGGTTGACACTAAACTTTCTTACTTTAAATGGAAGTAAAACAGACATTCTTGTGTAGATGATGTAACATGCTGGTTGACCTTCTTGGTACCGTAGGCCCTCTTATAGTAAATCATTAGTTAAGAATATCTGATTTATCTTTGTTAGCTGACCTCAGTGCTCGGGCTGGGGAACGATGAATAAATTCAGACAGATATAAAGGGGCCAATCCATTTAAAGACAAGCACCAAAATCTTAATCTTATATGCACCTGTTTTCTTATACCAGCGGCTGCATTTTGTACTAATTGGAGCCAATTTGGGGTTTTCTGATCTACCCCCAGGAACAAGGACTTACAGTAACTTAGCCGAGATTTAATAAATGCATGGATAACTTTCTTAAAATCCCTCGAAGGAAGATAAACCTTATTACGCCAAAAGTCTTAGCTGGAAGATGCTAGATTTCACTACTAAAATGCTTATTGAGTTTGAAGGAGCTAACCAGTTACTTCTAGTTGTCCCAACAGCCAGGCTAAAGCTAAAGGGGATCGAGCTTTCACGTTGGGTGGTCCCATCCTCTGGAATAGCCTACCACTGCATATTCCAAATGCCCAGTCTGTACACACTTTCAAGTCATTGCTAAAGAAGCAGCTTTTTACTCTGGCTTTTAATCTTAGCTGAGTCTGTCTCTTGTTATGTGTATCTATGTCATTTTGTATCTGTAAATTTCATATATTCTGTATACTTAGATATTTTGTCCTGTACAGCACTTTGGTCAACGACAGTTGTTTTAAATATGCTTTATAAATAAAATTGACATTATCATTGAAATTGAGTGAAGTGTTGAAGATGTCAGTAAATTGAGTCTGGATCCAGACAATAACTATAGGCCAATATCTAACCTCCCATTCCTCTCAAAAATCTTTAAAAAATGTGTTTCCCAAGAACTGAATGAATTTATGAAATGCTCCAGTCCGGTTTCAGACCCCATCATAGTACTGAGACTGCACTCGTGAAGGTAACAAATGTCGTTCTTATGGCCTCAACTTTCTGCATCCATCCTGTTGCTTCTTGATCTTAGTGCTGCTTTTGACACTATTGATCACTCCCTTCTCTTAAAGAGATTGGAAACACATATTGGGCTACGTGGGCATGTTCTAGCCTGTTTTAAATCTTATTTATTTGAAATATATCAGTTTGTATGTGTGGATGGTATGTCCCCTGACAAATAAAAAGTATGTTTTGGTGTTTCTTAAGGCTTGGTTCTGGGCCAGAAGACAAGTTAATATACAAAACATAGTTACATATTGACACAATTCAACATCTTCCCAATTAGCCTAACCGTCTACTAATTACACCATAAGGGTTTAAGACATTTTAGCACAAAGATGTGCTAGGAGCTTCTGTGAAAGATGGACTCTTGAATATGACTACAACACGACATGTTATAAGGTCTCTTGAGGACAAACTCAAATTACTTTTTGGAGACATGGCTATTCATCCTAAAATCAGGCAAATCTAAAACACGCCCCAAATAGTTATTTTACCTTGGCAAATACAATGAACACAAAGGAAAGGAACTGTCCCACTTAATCAATGCAAAATTATCAAAAGGACGGTGTGTTGCTGCCAGTTGTTGTCTGACACAAACAAGGAAAATCATTTCTACAAAGTTCTTGACTCATAACTCATACAGTACAATAAAGCATATCAGCCCACAATATCATGCATTTAGTTACACTCCAGTTTGCTCAGAGTTTCACACCTGTCCAGGTGAGCTCAGGAGGGTGGGGCCGATGGCCCACACCTGGTGTTCCAGATCTTTAGAGAAGCACATTTTACCCAGAACACTGATTAACATCACCAAGGTCTGCTGGAGACTTGGTGGGGCCAGATCTTTAGAGACACAAAGGTTATGAAGGACCCCTGATTAACATCACAAACAGACTTTTGGAGACTTGGTGGGGCCAGATCTTTAGAGACACAAAGGTTATGAAGGACCCCTGATTAACATCACAAACAGACTTTTGGAGACTTGGTGGGGCCAGATGTGCCTCTTGGTCAAATATACTTCCACTCTTTCTCAATAGACATTTCTCATTACACTACACGACCATTTAGGAAGATAGTTCCTTAAGTCAATTAAAAGTAATTCCAGTGTATTTCACTGTGAGCGGTACATTGGAAATGTATTGCCAAGTTTTGAACCCAAAAGTGATAAACTCATGATAAAGTCATGTATGCCTTGAACAGTTCAGAGAAACTTGCCTACAATAACATTTAATATTAAGCTTAGTAAAGGGAAAATATAGCAGCTCTTGAAGGACAATGATGACAAATGTGTTCTTAGGTGTTTTCCAGCAGGTTATTTGTCTATTGAATTGCAAAGGGTTTGGAAATGTAATGTTGTATCAGAATAAGATTATTTGAAAAGTATAGAAGTCAGATTGATAGATGTTCTTAGAAAAAACAGTCAGGACCAAACAGTCTAGGCTACAATTATGCCGCTTACAATTACTGTTCAGTCTAGAACACATAAGTATTGAGGTTATGCTCTGCAACACTCATGAATTAAAATCCATCCACTGGTAAGCCTGGTATAATCACTGTAACAATGGCAAGGTTTACATTGAGGTAATTTATGGCCAAAATATTGTTTTCAACTGAACAATTGACTGGAATTTGTATTGGATTTTAGCCCAAACCAATTTCCAGGGTTTCCTCACAGTTATTGACCCCTTCATTCGCCCTCCCATTCAGGTTCACTCCAAGTACCGTCGGACAGGGGCCAGCTTCAGCAAGGCCCAACAGGAGTTCTCCTCAGGGGTACTCACCAACCAGACCTTCCAGAGCGCCACCGCCACCGCCGGCTCCCTGTCCGACTGTAATTAATTGCAGAGTCAGTGAAGGGACATTCGATATTAACAGTTATGTGTGTTGCTTGTTTCTATACATTTTTGTTTGTCTTTTTTTCTGCACAACATTGTACAGCACTTTGTTCAGCATTGGTTGTTTTTAAATGTGTTTTATAAAAAAATTGACTTGATTTATACTCCAGTTGGTCACTTTGGTATTATTCAGTTAGGGCTTCAAGTTATGTGGGATTGATTCTTCTCCCTTTATGAATTATACATTAGGTCTGTCATTGTGGGTAAAGTGGCCGTTATGTTGTTACAATCTAATGTCGTTTTGTTGCTGACACTGTTATTTTAACCCAATTCATGAAGACTTGACACAATTTTTAAGGTCACTTCAGCCTCTCCGTCTGCCTACAGGTGCTTACACTACCCACGTTTTGCTACCTTTGCAAGTCCCTGCTGCCTCCTACTGTTTTTTGAAAAGGCTACAGACCTCATCAAATATCCCCAGAGCGAGGAGTAATCCAGTCAGCGCTTTGTAGAGAGCATTTTTTCCAATTTAAAAAACACGTTGAAATGTTATACGTGCTAATAAAGGCATTGTCTTTGATGCCACAAGACGTATAACATGGTCACGGTTTCAGAAAATGAAAGACGGCGGCGGAGGCATTACCATTATTGAGATGAATATGTGACGCGTCGCCTCATTGTAATAAATGCCGCGTATGGCTGCCACTGGAAATGGTTTGCCTGCCTTTATTAATGATATGACTGTTGACAGCAAAGGCTGAATGCAACCAAATATATTATTTTAACTTATAGGACGGCACTTTGTCATGCATCAGGAAAATGATCCCACTCTGCCATTGCCATAAACCTACAGTTAATAAATGCATGGAACTTTCTTAAAATCCCTCGAAGGAAGATAAACCGCTATGGCGTTGTGTTTGAGGTAATTGTACTGAAATATAATTTCACTCCTAGTTTTCTTCTTTTAGAGACTCTGGTAAATGTGAGTCTTTGTCTCATCTGTTGACAAAATATTGTTTTCCAGCGAGGTTTTTGCACCTTGCAATTCTTGTGTTCTTGAAATGCCTAACACTTGTTTAGATATCTACCAGAGTTCTTTCTTAATATTTGGATGGAACACACATCTTTAAAAATAATATTTGACACAATAAATATTTGTATACATTTTTTAGCTTTGTATGTTCGATTTAATTGGATTATGCTCTGGATTTTGAATTACAAAACACGTATTTCCAGTGGCTTAAGTATGGCGGTAGTGAGGTTTTGTTGGTATCCATTTCGTGCTGGATTGTAGTGGAAAGAGTATGATACGGTCGCGAAAAGTGATGTGAGAAGGCAGGAGGTAGTGGTCCAAGTTCCGTTGGGTCGTAGTGAGTTCAAGTCCTTGATACACGCAGCGAGGATTGAGTTATGGGTAGAGTGGGGTGAATGTAGTAAACGGATAAATGTTTATAGAATACATGGGTCTGTGAGGGCAGAGATGGGAATAGTGGGTTGTTGGAGAGAAGCAGGTTGCGATATGGGCACACGGGTTTCAACACCACATTGAGAATAATGGGGAAACATAACACGATTGTGTAACGAGTGTTTGGTGTTGTAAAAGGGAGAACCTGTATTGTTTATCGGTGAAAGATGTGACGTAGATATGGAGTAAATGTAAGACAATGTTGTGGAGGAGAAGCGGGGGTGGGAAAGGGAAGATAGTAACGATTATGACCGTGAACTGCCTCACACTCCACTCCAGTGCAGTAGGTGGGGGTATATGCATCTTGAGTCTGATGCAATCTTCCAACCAAACATGAAAGAATAAAAAAAAAATGCAAACAAGGAGCGTAAGCATGGCAACCACTTCTGTGTGTGGTCAAAATGGCGAATGAAGAAAACCCACTAACGGTGAGAATAACTTTGCTATTTGCTAAGATCAATGTTGATTTATTTCGATTCTAAAACGTATCACATGTGCAGTGTCGGAGATGGTCTACTGTAATATTTGCTGTTGTTGTTTTCTTTGCCTAAAATGTTGTTGGGCAGAATCTTGCTATACTCGCTAGCTAGAGATGAAAGCGTGCGTAACAAGTTATTTAAACTACGGTACCGTTTCAGTGGCTATGTTTTGCTCAGTAAGATAATTCACTCACGCAATTTAAGTCAAGGCGTATTCGTTTAATATATTAAACATAGTACATTCAATGATTTCAACTCCTTTTCTTGCGTCAAATACTACGTGAGCCAAAAGCACAACAATTCGTCATCAGATGGCGACACGTGCATTCGTTCATAGGTGGGAAAAGTACAGAGTAAAAATACTCAACTGGGTTCGGCTGTGTTCACCACTTTATGAAAGTATCAAATTACGATTTAAGTAACCAGGTTAAGGGAGTTCAAAACGAACCAGTGATCGATTACATAAAAAGGTCGTGTAAATGTCCAATTGTTATGAACACTGTTTCTCTGGTCATTTTGCCCTAAGTTAAGAACTTCCCAAAACTGGTGAACACAGCCGAGTTCTACTTTGTACCTTTTCCATCTAATGAAGCTGCAACAAATCATGCGAGCGAATATCGCTTACTGACTGAGAGACTGACTGACTACCCCTTGTAAGAGCGTGGTGGTTAGAGACTCGAACCTGCTACAACCTTCGGTAGCTGCGTTATTCCAGCCTAAAATAAAGCTGTTCACGGTTATATAGCGACTATTTCTGGTGGACTTTCGAAGTATGCATCCGTGCATGTTTTTTGGGTCAGGATAGACAAAAACTTTGCTGGCTACAACCTTCAGTAGCTAAGTTATAGAAAGCCTAACATAATAGTGTTCATATTGCGAGTATTTATGGTGGATTTTCGAAGTAGGCAACCGTACATGCTTTTTGGGGTAATTTAGGCTAGACCAAATCACTTTGGACAGTCAAAAGTAGGGTTTCCACGATTCTTTCGTCTTTTCACTTGTTGAGAAAGTTCGTTATTGTCAGCTATATTGATAGTTATTGTATCATTGTCATTCACGAATGAAAGAAAAACAAACATTGTAGTGCCATGAAACCGCTTTGGCAGGGTAAAGTTCATATTTAAATGACACAGCCTCTCACATGGAAGGCCCGGGTTTGAGTCCAGTGAGGGCTACAACAGTTGTGACGCGAATAGAGGCGAGGCTAGTAGTTGAACCGGTACCATGCAGTGGAATGCGCCATATGTAGTTGTGGGCCTGGTGAACTAGGTTTGCCTGGTTTCTTTTCTGGTTTTTACAGGTCAGTGTATTCTAAGCAGACAACTATGTAACGCTGAACGACAGCACAGACGCCATCCTTTGCGTTTACGCGCGGCAACTGTATTATCTGTATTTACTCGACGAACAGTTCAGGGTGCAAGTCACCATTGCAGTGAGTGGAAGTGGGATCGAAGTCACAGTGACTTATTTGGAGTGCGATTTAGGAGTGTTGCGAAGATGACCAGTAGAGCAAACATTTCCGTGTGACTAGGGACACACTTGAGCACCTTGCAGGCTTCTTGAGTCTGAGATAGCAAAACGGACTACTAATGTCCGAAACACAATTGATTACCATCGAAGGCTTGCTATAAATCTGTGATGGTGTGCAACGCCAACCCAGCTATCAATTTTTCGTTGTTATCTTATCTGGCGACCGAAATTGTGTAGCAGCAAGGTTGTCAGCTACGTTGTCACAGTCGGAAAAGTGAAGGTTTTCATGTTGTCACTTCAACGTAACTAATTGACTTTGTCAGTTTGTTGCTAGCATGTCGTAACAACGTGGTCTTTCTAAGGTTGTCGGCTGGTAATCGCGAATCCCAGGCATCCTATCCAGTTGACCATTCATTGCCCTTTTCCTCTTACATTTTTATATTCAGCTAAGTCCCTTTCTGTCCAGTCAACATCTTCACAGTTTTCTCCAACCTTGTGTTTACCTGCTCCAACTGTTTCATGAAATCTTAAATGTTCACAACACATTTCAGCCGGGTTCTACACCGACGCTTAGTTATACAGTAAGGTATTATGAATAAATATTATACATTTATTTTATCAACGCTTTCCCAGATATAATAATGTCAATGCTGTTATATCATCAGTCCAGATATGTTCTCATAGCAAATTACTTGACATATCCTGTAATACAGTGGTCCCCAACCAGGGGTACTAGGACCCCTGGGGGTACTTGTCCTCTCCACAGGGGGTACTTGAAAACCCTCATGACACCATAGGCTTACTAGTGAAATTAACATGAGGGGGTACATCAGGGGTACTCCAAGCAGAGCAAAATTCGGTCGGTGGTACAGTAAGTTGAAAAGTTTGGGAACCACTGCTGTAATAGACAAGAGCCCCAAAGTAACAAACCAGACCATTTGTAATAAAAAAATAATAATTTATTTCTCACCCACCTCACACTCCCAAGTTGGTATACAGCACAGACATTTTAATCAGAACTTTGTGGGAGTTCATAACCATCAGGAAGGATAAAGTAGCAAATCTCATCTAGTTAACAAATGAAACTGTAGGTCTTCAATGGCAATAGCCATGATAAACAGTATTATTCCCGCCAGTAGAGTTCTGTCCTTCTCCAATCATTGACATCTCTGTTCCAGCTATCAACTGATCTAATTTAGACATATTAGCATACTGGCCATTTTACAAATAATAAATTATAACAACACCAGCCAATATGAATGATTTACTCTTAATTGGGTTATTTTCTTTTCAAACGGTGAAGATATGTAAAATCATTAATATAAGAAAACATTTACAATAAATTGAAATAAACAAGCAAAGACGGACATTTCTCCTCCTTGTTAGAAATGAGTCTGAGTGGTCTTCAATTTTATCTTCACCTTCCTCTGCTGTTGGGCCCGTTGCTGCACCTGGACATAGACAATGAAAACCAGTTTTAAAACAGCGTCAACCATTTTATTAAATTCGTTTATCATTTATTTATATCACTTTTACAATTTTGTCAAATATCTTGTTGAATCATTACTTGTGGAACTCATAGTGAAAAACGAGGGGACCCGATGTTCATCTATGTTTGAAAAAAATTACCAGCCTAGCTAGTACTGTAATTCGATGGGAACTACCAAAGTGATTTTAGCTATATTTAGCTATAACTGTAGCATATGTGAAGACACTGTACAAACGTTTACTTTCGTTACCCAGTCGTAAAGGCATCGCACAAGTAATCTATGATTTTAAGCAGCTTGGTTATCCACAATGTGATGGCGCCGTTGGGGAGACTCACATCCCCATCACTGTTCCAGAAAAAAACGCAAAGGACTATTTCAACAGCAAAACAGCAGAATTCAATTCTGTTGCAAGCTGTTGCTGACTCTAACCTCAGGCAAGTTGTCTGCTTATCAAGTTCAGTGGTTGCATAAACAAATCAAGGCCATATTACCGCTTGTTACCTTTGGTTGATTCAAGCCTAGTTTGAAGTTGCTTGTTTGTCAACAGGTTAAGATTTATGTCTGGTATCCAGGTTGCCGAGAGGATGCCAGAATATGCGCCAACTCTGATCTCCTCAAACCGGTAAAGGAGCGGGGTGGCCATCTTTTCCCCTAGGATCTATGTTATTAAACATGAGTTTTTGCTTAATTTATAGAAAATATATACAAATACTCGCTTAGTTTGTAGTTATGACCAATTCATGTAACAGTATATCTACTCTGTCTGCCACAGGTTTCAACGATTGTCAACTGAGTAAAGAAATCGGTTAATGTGGTTGGAGATAAAGCGTACACACTGAGGAGGTGGCTGATGACAGGACTCCACTCTGAGTTCAGTGAACACCTAAGTTCTGCCAGGGTGAATATTGACAATGCCTTTGGACACATGATGGGGCGTTAGAGATGCCTGGTGAAGTGCATGAACATTATGTTGATGACAGATGTTGTCATTGCATGTTGCGTACTACAGGACCTGTGCAAACTCAGGTAAGAACAGTTTCTGCCTGATTGGATCATTGGCCTAAACAAGCTGGAACAGGGTTGTAATTGGTCAGAATTATCAGCAGAAAGAGGCTGGGTTCACAGATGTACTTCATTCTAGATGGGCCATCTTTATAGGATACAATTATTGCCCGATTATTACCTTATGTACTGAATGTATCCCGTTTTAGCTTTCAGGTTAGTACAGCATTACTCACATTGTGTATACGTCATCGATTACATTTTCATGACAATATTTCACATTTTGTGGTGCAACTTTTACAATATGAAAAGCACCTGAATGTTTTTACATACTGGTTTTGTCAGATGGTCTTGAATGCTGTTACACATACATTTTCCACATCATATTATTTTTAAGCTGTTTTTATTTGAACCCCTTGTACTTTTGTAGAGAATGCCAGTTAATATATTTTTTAAATATATTTATTAAATACATGAAAACATTCTCCCCAATGTAAGCTTTAGTCCAACATAATAAAATTAACATTGAATGAAAATGAGTATTGTCATATTTTAAGAGTTTGAAACGGAAACATTTAGCAAATATTTACATTGCAATGGCAAGAATAGCCAATCCTGACAGTTTAATGAACACCACTCACAACAGGAGGCAATGCAATCCAGGCGACTTAACGAGCTGGCATACAGGTTACAAGCCCCACTTTTATAAGGACAGGCTGTGTGAGGGTGACCAGTCCCCTTCTGGATGCACTGGGTTAAGTGCAATTTATTTTTCAGGCCGTGTTATTCGGCAGTATAATGGGGGTATTGCAGAAAGCAGGGTAAACATACTCTGAGTTGAAACCACAACCCTGGGTTGCCCTGACTCTGAGCTGTCAAGTAAACCCTGAGTAAAGCACGTGCATGAGGAGATAAAAAGCCCTCGTCAATTGTACGCAGATAACATGATTCTCCATGGCAACAGGAGAAAAGGGTCTTGGTCCCTGTACTTCTCCAGAGTGGAGTTACAAATATGAATGGATGTACATGCAGATGAGTATATATTCAAGAAAAAAGCGATACAGTAGCAGCAGCAAAAGAACGTGAGCCACTGTGTCAGAAAATTGCTGACCAAGACAATGCGTGAATATTAATTGAAAATAAAGAAACGTCTCATCTCGAGTGTTCCACTCTTTTAAAGTGTGTGTGTGTGTGTGTGTGTGTGTGTGTGTGTGTGTGTAATATCAAGTTCAGAGTTAATTTATCAAATGCACCGAATAACACTGTCATTCTGAACAGTGACATTCTTGTGACATGGCACACATCTACCTAGTAAGTATTAAGAAATATTATACTAATATAAGTATATTATTAATATCACATAATCTACATTTTAATGTAAACTTGCAGCAATTTTAAAGAGAGTCGGATGGGAAATATGAACAATATGTTTAGAAGGATTTAATATTATGAATATAATGAGTGTAATATGCCTATGAATGGTACATACAAAAACATTCTAATGTGCATTAAATGTACATAGTAGTCAGACAGAGCATATGGAATGTTCATTTTTGATCAGTATGAACATGGATCATTGTTGCTGGTTGAGGAGCCTTATGGCCTGACAGGAAAAACCTGAGCCTGGATGTGCATGCTCCAATGTCCGGTAGCATCAACCAGACGGCAGCAACTGTGTGAATAGATCAGAGTCATGGAGGCTGTAATCTATGATGATTTTCTGTGCCTTCCTAAGGCATTGTGTATGGTAGATGCCTTGCGCGGAGGGGAGATGGCAGCCGATGACATTCTCCGCTGACTTCAAAACCCTCTGGAGGGACTTGCAAACGGTGTGGCTGCCGTACCAGGCAGTAATGCAGCCTGAGAAGATGCTCTCAATGGTGCATATGTGAAAGTTAGTGGGAGTTTTTACAGACATGCCTGTTGGGTTGCCCCTGCATAAATAGATAACCTCCGGAAGTACAGTTGCTTTGGGGCAGTTTTCGCTGCCGAGTTCCCTTGCCTGGACCAAGTTAGGTTATTTATGCGGGTGCAACCCAACAGGCACAAAACGTACTTGGCAGAGGAAATATGAAATAAAAAAAAATTATACTTTAAACAGGAAAAGTATAATGTCAGTACCTGCAATTATGATGCTGTTGTGCCTACCCTACCTAATTAAACACTTTTGGTGGGTACATTCATCTTATATTTAAGTAGTAAGTACAATTCTCTTTGTTGGCCAATCTGCATAATAATGCTGTGGAAAGACTTCATATTCACATCATCTCCTTAATTTACTGAAGGAGCTGGGATTGGAGTATTAGTGCCATCTATGCAGGCAATCACCCCTGGAAACCCAGAAATATTAACCAATTAGAAGTCTCAAAACTTCATACTGAATAAACTGACTACTGTGGAATTGTTTTTTGATGGTTCTTTTGGCTCTGGGACTTAGGAACAGTACATGTTAACAGAAAACTTTTCAGTGCAAGCGGCACATCTGACAGCCCAACAGAGACTTTTGCCTTGGATTTATGCTCAGCATCACTACTTATACAGAGAACTGCAACATAAAGAATTTGTTCTGAACTGAGAGCATGTCCACGATATATCATAGGAACGATATGCCGGCTGAGAATATTGTTCAGGTCAATGGTTGATTGTGCAGAAAACGATAAGGTTCAAACAGATGGTCATCAGAGAATGATCCAAGCGGGGTCTGATCACTCTCTCCTGACTGAGATTTCTGCCGAGTATTAGTGCTTCAAGTTGCTCTTGGAGAGAAGGACATGCCCTGTCTGACACATTCAAATGGCAGGTTTCAGTTAAAGAGTAGGATAAACTCAGGGTTAGTTGGATAAAACCTGCTAGCGAGCAGGTTAGCTTCACGGAGTATGTTGCCATAGTAACTGACTCAGAGAAACGCCGAACTGGCTCTTTGAAACCGTAAACCCAGAACTCTGAGTCAACTAACTCTAGGTTTTCACTAAACCTGCTTTCTGAAATACCACCAATGTGGACCAGCAAGTTAGTACATGCAGATCGCTTATAGACTGAGACTATTCAGAATCCAGAGCAGCCAGGTGGACACGGTCGGGGAAGATGGTTTGTGGGCAGTGACACCAGGACTTGTCAGTCAGAAACTAGATCCGCAACACAACCAGATCGACTTTGTACTGGGACAGCTAGGAGTTGTCACACCAGGTAGTCCAAAAGGGCTCAGGTACTGCTATTCAACCAAATTTGAGGGAGCACTTCTTGAACCTATAATTACTAAGCATATAATTCAGACTGACCCTAGTCCCCCATCACATGTACTAATGCAACATAAAGAACTGGGGAGACCGGACAGAGTGTCCCTAGTCCCCCATCACATGTACTAATGCAACATAAAGAACTGGGGAGACTGGACAGACTGACCCTAGTCCCCCATCACATGTACTAATGCAACATAAAGAACTGGGGAGACTGGACAGACTGACCCTAGTCCCCAATCACGTACTAATGCAACGTAAACAAAAACATCCGGGGAGACTGGACAGACTGACCCTAGTCCCTCATCACGTACTAATGCAACAAACAACAACATCTGGGGAGACTGGACAGACTGATCCTAGTCCCTCATCACGTACTAATGCAACAAACAACAACATCTGGGGAGACTGGACAGACTGACCCTAGTCCCCCATCTGACCGCCATCTAAACTGTTATTTGTTTTTTGTCATTTGTTGCCTCAGATCTCATAACTTCCATTTCCCCTCCCTTCCCAGCTCGCCGTAGCCTCAGAGCCAAAGAAATGTCGGGCTCCAAAAGGTAAATGTATTTTTGTTATTTTGAACCGTGACATTGTGTATCATTTTTCTCTTTCACAGACTACCATTTTCTATGTTTTAATGTCTCATTTACAGTAAAATGCCTTAGTTCCTTAGTTTACTACAAGTTGTAATGCAATTGGCTTGTTTGTTGAGTACTGGCCTACTGGTTTGATCCATCACACACATTTACCCTTGATAGAAAATTACATGAGATCATATACCAAGCTTTAATTTTTGTGCCCATACTTTTCTTGCAGAAGTGGTATTTTATTAATACAATGCTATTGGAGAAGTACCAAACAGCCATTTTTCAACTTGCCCTACATTTCCGACGAGGTGACAAGTTGAAAAGTGAACGTGATTCACTCCAGGGGTCTTTTGATCTCTGCAGTCTGTTCTTTCTGCCTTCTGCATCAATTCATTGTCTTCTCTCAGCTCTGGAAATGTTTCTAGCAGACCAAATAATGCAAATCAGCCTCTTCTGTACAAATTAGAGAGATTATATACATACAATGACGGAAATCCAGCATGTTTGGGATGAAACCTTTTCGATGGCTATATTTGGAAGGTTCCCCGCGGTGTTCCTCTCTCTTCCTGTTACTGCCTTTCTCATTGTTTCGTAAAGACGTGTAACAGACGAACCCCTCGCCCTGCTTAAAATCGGCCCAGCTTTAGTGACTGTGGACTTAAGAGCACCGCGGGGCTACAGCTGAAACCCAGCGACAAGAATATTATTGCTGTCTCAGCAGGAGCAAAGCGGATTAAGCCCACAAATAGGGCCAGTCCACATCTGATGCGGCAAACGTGAGAGAGGGGTTGGCGTCCACAGACGCTGCAGCCTACCACTTCCTGACCAGGGAATGCTGTTGTGAAGAGGGCGCTCTAGTCAGGGTTCTTGCTGTGAGACACAACAGCTCCAACTTAAGGATTGGTGAGATAAAACGGGGAGAGCTTTAGTGTGAATGGCAGAACTTCCTGAGGTACTAGACTAATGGCATCCGCCATCTATCAGTAACAGAGCCTGTCTAGTAAAGTCTCTGTTGGTTTCATTTCATATAGCCAACATCGCATTGCTGCCTCACAGATAGGTACATGCTTAAAGGATTACTGAAATCAAAGAAGTTACTGTATAGAATTACAATGGCTGCCTTCTTGAATCCTTCTACTGGAGGAAAGACTTCATTTGCTGTGATGCAGTAGCATGGCTGTTATGGCTATCTTTGCTCGTAGAATACAGCATATCCCTTTGTTGAATTGTATTTTCTCTTTGTCTGCCTTTCTGTCTTTAGTGCATGATGTCTTCTTTCCATCCCAAACACTGAGCTTGTTAAAGACATGGTTGCCTGGGCAACGAAGAGAACATCTTAGCCTGCAGATGTATAATAATAAAGCATTAGCCTCTGTAACTAACAACTCACACTCACAGTAGCTAGTGTCTGAAACCTTGAGTTGTTGTGTTTGAATACCATTGCCCGAGTAGGTATTTGTTAGTATGTATCGTGTCTGGTGTCGTCTTAACAACGCACATCGCCATAGTTTCAGGTTGTGAAATGTTGGTAACTTGGAAGGAAATAGTCTCATCCGATATAAAGAGCTGGTTTAATTACTCTGAGAGCTCCTAATGAGCCACCAGTCTTGCTAAACTTGGGTGCATTGATTTTAAACCTAGTTGTGGATTTGTCCTGAAGAACCTGCCTGGTCCGAAGGAAAAAACATCGGATACTTTCTCAATCTGTGATCTGCGCCCTTAGGCTCTTATCGACTGCCTTGTATCATGACAGTAAACCATTCAACTCACTCATCTCCTTTCTAAAATGCTGCCTTCTCCTGTGCCACAAATTCCTATTCTGCCCCTCTCTGACTCCGCAGCTCCCGAACTTCCCATTCCGGAGCGCAAAAACTGGCTCATCCACCTACACTACATCCGCAAAGACTACGAGACCTGCAAGGTAAGCCACGCCCCTGTCTTTTGACAGCCCGGTCCAATCCCTCGCGGACATTCATTCCTACTAATTGAATATGAATCGGTGTCCCTCTGACCTTTCTGTCGGCCTTGGCAACGTTCCCATAGTAACCGGGCCCTTCCTCTCACTCAGTCATTGTCTTCCTCTGAAAAAGCCCTGTTGGGAATACAGTGATGTGATCATTTAGAAATGCTCTAGGTCACTCTATTCTCTCCCACTCTGATTGTCGGGTTGTATGAATTAATTGACGAGTGAAAGGACTGGTTACACAAGATGTGCTCAGATGTACAGTTTTATAACACCACCTGTTATAAAACTTCCCGCGGATGAAAATAGGCACGAACAAAGAATGTTGAGTTACTTTGTCCATCTTTGTTATGTCAATGCCAAAACTGAGTGGGACTAACATGTAGTCTTCAGATGGCTGAAGTGCAACCGTCTCACATATGCACCCATAAAAAAATTAAGGATTCTAGCATAAATGCCATGTATTTGAATGCGTCTGTTTCCTAGCGTAGTTGCACGCATGCTCCTGGTAAGGATTAGCATAAATCCAGTCTCGCTGTGCAGGCTCATGGCTTTCCACTGTCTCCGACTTATTGTGCGTATTCACTCCTTGCGGATGGCTTATAACCTCTCGCCATTGCTCTAAGAGCAGATGTCATGTTTGATGTTTTGTGTCTCCCAAGGCTATCATCAAAGAACAGCTACAAGAAACCCGGGGAATGTGTGAATATGCAATATACGTACAGGGTGAGCTGGACCACAGTATGCTCCACATCTCTCCCTACAACGGAGGCAGTCTATACAAATCAAAATGTTATAGCTTCCACACAGAAGGCCTACCTTCTAGCCCCTACCGTTCCATAAATACAATGTGTTTGCCGATGTGCTGTTAAAGCCTATTTTCTTGCCATGAAGCACTTATCCTGCGTCTGGAGGGGCAGATCCAACAGTCTCTAGAGCTGTTCCAGAGCTGTGCCATTCTCAATCCTGCCAACCCGGACAACCTCAAGCAAGTGGCCCGATCACTGTGAGTAGAAAGTACTCTGGGTCTACCCAGAGTAATTATATCTCTCAACCGGCCCAGTGAGCTCATGCAGAATATTGTATTCATGATATATTTGTTGTTACATCCCAGGGTTGATGCAGGTTTTCTTTACTTGATTAAAGTAATTAATATCATCAGAATTGAGTACCCTCTGGTTTTGGCTGATTTGGGAGAGGCAATGATCTAAAAAAATAACACTTCCCCACAGTTTTCTGCTTGGGAAGCACAAGGCTGCCATTGAGGTTTATCACGAAGCCGGGAAACTCAATGATGAAGACTGGGTAAGGGAAAAGACTGTACTTATTGGCTCCTGAAATCTGGGACCACTGGCACCGCTACATTTACCCATATTCAGTGTTTATTTTAGTAGATTGTTACAGACTTCTCCTCAGCTACAGATATTTGTCTGTGTAGACATCGATAAACAATGTAATTGATTCTTATAGAGCGATTTTGATTTGAGTTAAAGTTCAATATAACTGTCTGTTATTGTTTTTATTGCAGGAGGTCCACCATAATCTTGGTGTGTGCTATTCTGTCATAAAGGCCTACAAAAATGTGAGTGTGAACTGGATTAGTTTGTTTTCCACCCCATACAGATGTCAGTTGGAAATGACACCCCTAAGTCAACATACTATTAGTTCAAGGTGGATAATTTCAGATTAATGTTGTTTTCCAGGCTGAGGAGCAGTTAAATGCAGCCTTGCAGTTGAACAAACAGGACAGGACATTCATGACACTGGGAAATGTCCATTTGTTGTCTGGAGACACAGACAAGGCAGTTGATGTGTACAAGACTGCAGTGGAGTAAGTTTGGATATAGAAACCATGTAAAATGTTCTAAAAGGTGTGAAGTTGTTTTAATATTCTTTATAGTTTTGCAAATAGACGACGTTTACAGATTAAAGTCTCTGTAATGAAGTTTAATTCAAAAGAAGTTTTCTCTTATGGGAGGAAATTGAGGTTTGTTGGAAGGTTGCTTGGTTATTATAAACTGAAATGTGTTATATTTTAATTACAACCCTGTTTCCAAAGAAGTTGGGACGCTGTGTAAAATGTAAAGAAAAACAGAATGCAATGATGTGCAAGTCACTTAAACCCTCGATTAAATAGAAAAGTGTACAAAGACAACATATCAAATGTTGTCTTTGTACACTTATATTTTTTCGTTTCTTGAAAAATATATGTAATCTTTAAATGTTATGCCAGCAACACGTTTAAAAAAAAGTTAGGATAGGGGCAACAAAAGACTGGAAAAGTTGTGTAATGCTAAAAAAATCTTGGAGGAACATCTCACTACTAATTAGGTTAACTGGCAACAGGTGAGTTGAGTCTTTCAGAAGATGGGGAGGGGTTCACCACTCTGGAAGACAGGCAAATATTGCAAATATTGCAACAAATGAAGAATAACGCTTCTCAACGTAAAATTGCAAATATTTTGGGGATCTCATAATCTACAATACGTAATATCATTAAAAGATTAAAAGAATCTGGAGAAATCTCTAAAATGCAGTTCACGATTCTGTAGTAAACATAACTGCAAGGGCTTGGGAACACTTCAGAAAACCATTGTCTGAATACAGTACGTCGCTGCATCCACAAATGTACGTAAGTTAAAGCTCTACCATGTAGAGAAACCATATTCAGAAACGCCACTGCCTTTTCTGGGCCTGAGCTCATTTAAGATTGACTGAGGCGAAGTTGAAAACTGTCCTGTGGTCTAACAAAACAAAATGTGAAATTATTTGTGGGAATTTATGGACACCACGTCCTCTGGACTAAAGAAGGAAGGGACCATCCGGCTTGTTTTAAGCACATAGTTCTAATGCCAGCATCCATGGTGGTATGGGGGTGCATTAGTGCACATGGCATGGGTGACTTGCCCATCTATGAAGGCATCATTAATGCTGAACAATATATACAGCAATATATGCTGCCATCCAGGCAATGTCTTTTTCAGGGAAGGCCTTGCTTAATTCAGCAAGACAATGCCACACCACATTCCTCACTTATTATAACAGCATGGCTCCATAGTAAAAGAGTCTGGGTGATAAACTTGCCTGCCTGCAGTCCTGACCTGTCACCCATTAAAAGACCTGTCACCCATGTTGCAGGCAATTTCAACATTTTATATGTTGTCTTTGTATTGCTTTCAGTTAAATAAAAAAATGGTTTGCACATCATTGCATTTACTTTTTTATTTGCATTTTATGCAGTGTCCCAACATTTCTGGAAACGGGTGGGTATAAAGGAACACATTTTACCGAACTTCTATTATCTAAAGTGTGTACCCAGAACCAAAGCCGTTTGATACTTTATTAGGAAATTGGTTGTTCATAATAGTGCAATGATAATATGGGCAAGTTTGTTAGGCATTCTTTTTAAAGTAATGATTATGCAACTGAAGGGCAATTTGTCTCTACATAGATATTAATGAAGATTTTTATTTAAGACAGAATAAAATATGACCAAAAAATTTCCCTAAAGGGTAAGGAAACCTGCTGTGCTTCTAACAGCGGGATCTCATCCCAGTCATAATCATAACATCTTAAAAACCTTGAATAAAACACCAAACAGGAAACAACAAAAAAAAACTCACTTTTGATCTCTGACTGATGGCCGCCATTGGCCTTGTTCAGCATATTGTACAAGTCCAAATTAATGTTTCAGTATCAACACTAGCGTACTAAAGTACCTAAATGGGCAGTCTATAGAATACTGTCTCTAACATTTACAATAATTTTAACAATAACACTGCCTGTTTCCTCCTCCCTTTCCTTTACCAAACGAAACCGGAATACTGTTAGCTAGTCCAGAATGGTTTAGGGTTGGGGACTCTAAAGAGGGTATAAGGAGATTACACGTAAATACAAACGGATATATATCTTTAGAATGTTAATTAGTATGTATTTTATTATGATGTTTATAACTATATATATTATTAGTTTTTTTATTATTGTGGATTAGAAAATAATTTGAAAAAAATATTTTGTGTATATACATATTTGTTTATCAGTATATAAATATTGTCCAGGGCAGTAAAATAAATAATGTAATAACGGATATCAGTGTATATATGTGGCCGCTTGCAGTGCTCGTTATTACCGCCTCCTATTTGGTGAATTAATTAATCAAGTAGCCCGGCCCCCTTGGTGTGCTTTTAATGAGACTAACCACTGGGAGCCCTAATTCAACCGTCCTCACTGCTATATGTCTCCTGTCTCCCCGCAGTCATAATTAATACTCTGCACCAATGCTGAGCTGAAACTATTAAGTAATCAGCAGATTCCGAGATGGGTGCTGTTTGCATGCATGTGAGAAAGTTCAGGCATTATTCTGTGTTATTACATGCATGAAGTTAATGTATTTCATTGGGAGTGTCTCTTCCTGCATCTAGGTTCTCTCCTGAGAATACAGAGCTGCTGACCAATCTGGGGCTGCTCTATCTGCAGGTGGGTCTGTAATCAAATCTGTACACAGCTGTCACGGTGTGGGCTTTTCATTAGCTACTGGATTAGCATTGTTGTTGTGTGAATCTTCCAAACAAAGCTGGTTTTCCCCCCAGAATGATGTTTTTGCTCTCACTGATTGATGACTCTCTTGAACAGCTGGGAAAATACCAAAAAGCATTTGAACACCTGGGGAATGCACTTACTTTTGATCCAAATAACTATAAGGTGGGTTGCCCTGATTTTGTACAGTTTGTAGGAACGCTTTTTAAAAACACCTAACACCAGTGTAAAGCGGCATCGCTGTGCATCGTGTCGCGTTTCGGTCATTTACGGTTTCCCTGCTAGGCCATCCTGGCAGCCGGCAGTATGATGCAGACCCACGGGGACTTTGACGTGGCCATGAACAAGTACCGCGTGGCAGCATGCGTGGTCCCCGAGAGCCCCCCGCTTTGGAACAACATCGGCATGTGCTTTTTCAGCAAGAAGAAATACGTAGCCGTGAGTGAATTACTGTCATTACATATTTCACGTGTGATAACCTCAAGGACAGATCTGTTTCGTGCGCCGGATCAACTGTGACGAACGTTTGATAGGTTACACGTTGTTGGTAATTGGTTTCCGTGACTTCACGTTGAGCATACGAAGATAGAGTACAGTACACACCTCTGAGGCCATTTGAAGGGCTGTGGTCGTGTCGTTGTCTAGCCGTGTTACTTTCTTCTCCTTGGCATCGACCAGGCCATCAGCTGTCTGAAGCGGGCCCACTACCTGTCTCCGTTCGACTGGAAGGTTCTGTACAACCTGGGCCTGGTGCACCTCACCATGCAGCAGTACGCCTCAGCCTTTCATTTCCTCAGTGCCGCCACCAACCTGCAGCCCCGCCTTGGAGAGCTTTACATGCTTCTGGCAGGTGAAAGTACACGCCATTCATTTGATTAGGAATGTCACGAGGTCTAAGAACTGTATATTGATACATTTAATGACTTGACACTGGGAACTGACCACTGTCCTCTTGCAGTTGCGCTGACCAATCTGGAGGACTTGGACAATGCCAGGAGATCCTACGAACAAGCTGTGGCCCTAGACCAGTAAGTTCCATCCAATCCAACTTGAATTCAGTTAGTACTTTAAGGTCCTGAGTACTTCCAGAGGTTTGAAGTTGTTTTGAATTTAATGACATTTAAACATACGTATGACTCATACATTGTGATATGACATGGGAAAATCTTTGGCTTCACCCTATAAATGCTCTGAGTTGATGCGGATGTTCACATATCACTTAGTCTACCGTTGGTTACTGATCCACCTCCTTGTTTCTCCCAGTTCCAATCCTTTGGTCAACCTGAACTTTGCCATTTTGCTGTACAACCACGGGGACAAGAAGGGTGCCCTGCAACAGTACCAGGAGATGGAGAGGAAAGTCAACATGCTGAAGGACAGCAACACTGAGTTTGACTCTGAGGTGCAGTGCTCCGTACTTTGCCTGACACGGCAAATAGGCCCTTAATGCTGATAGGGACAGCTTTTTGCTAATTTATGCGTCAACGTTATGTGATAATATTGCAGTGCAGCTGTGACTCTGCAACCGAGGTTCATTCCTTAAGCCTCGTTCACACTAAGCACGGCTTAAAATGACCGCACGGTACCTTAACGCAAACATCACAATCAATCTATGGAAACAATCAATGTTCCGCATCTTTATAATCAGTATCGGAAAGATGGAGGAGAGCCTCGTTTTGTTAGTGTCTAACAAGGAGCTTTTTTAGTGTAGGTTTTGCCAACCAGATCCATGTCTCTCGCGTGCCCCAGTGTGTTCCAAGACCAATACCCAACTCACGCGACACACTTGCTGCACCACATCCAAATCTGCGGTAGATCACATGCAGCGGTACGGATCCCTTTCTATAGAAATGAATGGATTTCCGCCGGAATGCGTAAAGTCTGCCGTGCCTTGTGTGAACGGGGCATTGGTCGTTGCATAAAACTGGGAGTCCCACAAAGGTTGGAGGAAATTCTGGATGGGATCGTCAGATAGGGCTGCCTTGCAATGGGGATCTCTAGTGTGTGCGTCTGGTCATGTGCCTGCAAGCTAATTGGGGTCATTAGCCAGAGGAGCGTTTTCCATCCTCATTGGTTCCATCTTATGTCCTGGTCAGAGTGGGACACTATGTGAAGATGATGTTGATATGATGAGCCTAATACTGTTCCAACCATGTATGGTCATGTATTTATATGATCTTCCCTTTAATCTTTTCACATTTGATGACATTTCTAACATCTCCCTTTTTATACTCAGCTGATGGACATGGCTCAGAAGATGGGCGCAGCTTTGCAGGTGGGAGAAAGCCTGGTTTGGACCAAGCCAGTCAAAGACCCCAAGTCCAAGCAGGGCCCAGCCCGTGTCCCGATGAAAACCCCTGGCAGCTCCCAGCAGCCCCTTGGGACCAACCAGGCCCTGGAGCAGGCCATGTCCTCTGCGGCAGGCTACAACAGAAGCATCACAGCACCTAGAGGTAACGCGACCAATCCGATGTCATGTTAGCTACAACGACGTAATTTGCTACACGGCGCAATACGCTTTACATGGAAAGACACATAATTAAAATGACACTCAAGAAACCCTTCAGCCAAAGTCATTAGTCAGTTGTAATGCAGTAGGATGTGACAGTAGCATGGCTTGTCTTAAAAAGTCCTTATGAGTAATGCCCTGTCATACTTGGAAAATGTATTTTATTTTGCAATGTAGCTCAGGGGTCTCCAACACGTCGAACATAAGCTACTCGTAGCTCTCAGCCAATTTATGAGTAGCTCCCAAAACATTTCTGAAGGTACAGCAAGTTTTCATTTGTTGCAATTCAAGCTGTCACTGCAACCTGTCACCACAAAATCTCTTACGTATCAGATGACAAAGGTTCTCGCCTGCTATCGAATCAGCGTAACACTGTCATTAGCTGACCCCTGCTCAGCCACTACTGGCTCAAACACACAGTTGTAAAACAATTATTAATTAATTGCCAATAGAACAAATACCAAGAAGGCGACATGGCCACAGTACCGATCCTATATCCAGGTATTCGAAACACAGTGAACCCGTTACAGAACCATTGACTGGCCAAGGTTCTAACGCCTGTCTCTCTGGACCAGCGCCTCTCAGCCAGCCCAAGCGGTCCTCCGTGCCCCTGGAGGAGTCGTCGGATGTGGAGAACCCTCCCGCCGTGCCTGGTGATGTTTCCGGAGTCCCGCGGCCTGAAGAGTCCGACACCCCCGACACGTTGCCCCCTTTGGCAGCCAAACCTAAAGTCAAGAAGAGCAAGTCGAGGCAGGAACTGAATTAGGGTTCCCTATCTCCGTCATTCCCTTTATTGTTTAACGTACGGTACGCCACTAACCTGCGTCTCTGCATGGGCACACATGATCAGGAATAGTTGACTGGCGTCTTGAATATGCGTGTTACATATTGATATGTTGTTCAGTTTTGTAAGCCTTATTGCGGTTTTCTGCTGTTTTTCCGGAGTGAGTTCAGGCCTTACTAACCACAGTGAGTCTTACAAGTGGTTTAATGACATTAGTTTCTGATCATCAAAGGCCTTGACGTTATCTCGGCCCTGTAAATTTCAGATCCTTCTCTGTTCAACTTTCTCTTCATGTCTCTGCCATTTGCTAACATGCCGAGCTAAATGCAGCGTATCATTTCATCATTAAGCCTGGGCAAGAGTGGCAAATCTGGATTACCTGTTGGTTATTCCAGTGAAGAGGCATTCCATCCCTACTATCCTCTCTATCCGACAATCAAGAATGAAATGAGGGAAAGGAAGATTGTATTTTTGAATGTTTAATTAATGTCTAATGTTTTGCTTGTTTTGTGTATATTTATTGTTGGAAAATATAAAGTGTCTACGTAATGTTTGATAGTGTTGCACTCATTTCTTCAGCCACGGTTGTGTTAAGATAAATGTAACCGCTGGTTTGATAAACCATGTTTCCATGATGGGACCCCTTGTCTAAGGATAAAGACTTGAATCATCTCCCCAGGCTAAATCCTATAGTTCAGCTCAGTGGCTAACAGTTCTTGAATGCATTTGGTTATATACCAAATGTTCATTTACCTTTGGTTCTGTACCTCATCTCATCAAAGACAACATGTGATTTGCCATTGGTAATATACCTTGCCTCATCAGAAACAACATTTTATTTTTGGTTTAATGTCTTACCTCATAAGACATCCAATACAGCTGCAGTATGTTGAACTGCCAGCAGGGGGCAGTGTTGGATCAGAACTGTATGCAGTACAGTCTTGTATATCTGCAGTGTTGATTCAGGCAGGCGCAGTACAAAACCATCACTTGAACAACATTGCCAGTTGCTCATCACATTTTATTTTTAATGAGAATTTTGTCTTGCAACAAGCTCTTTGTGGGATGAAGCACTCAGTAAATTAATGCCAAAGCAAAGTTCATGAATATTGGAAAACAATAATGACTGTAGATAATCTGTATGTATTGACTAAATGTATCAGAGTCGCAGCATGAATCCTCGAGGAGGACGGGATGGTGTGGTTGATATGGCTATTAAACGTATTAATAATTCAATCTGCTTCGCTCACTCAGCTCTTCAGACAGAATTCATACTAAAGACTTGTAGTTCAAAACATCTCGATGATGATCAAATCACATACTGACTAATATAAATTGCAGATTTCCGTCTGGAGGCTTTTGGAAAGACATCAATTCGGATACTTGTACTGTTTTGTAGCATATCATTGGACATCAATGTTGGGAAGTTATAATATAGATTAACGGTATATGAAGCTCCTGTGGGATGTGGTTTCCCTGACTTGGACAAGTGACTCTGCTGTCTGCTAATACAGTCTGAAGTGCTTCCTGAACATTGTTACCTCCAGCCTTTAATTTGGTGTTTAGCCAGATTTGGTGTTTAGCTGAATATTGCTGCTTGATTCATCATTGGCTCTTCACAGAAGACCAGTTATCAGAACACATACATATTCACTCATTTTTAATAATGTTCTCGTTTAATTTTATCTGATGTAATAGGTGAGAAACCCCCCACCCCACTCCCCCCAGCTGAGGATCAGAAAACTCCCCAAAACGAGCGAGTTAGTTATATTACCAAGTAACATAAGAGTTGACTTAGTAACTGTTTGGCCTCCCCAAGTTCTTATGTAAGTTGTGTTTCTGGTAATAATTCAGATTACTGCATTTGTTGTGTTTCAACTGGATTTCATTGCATATATCAAAATACTTTTGTGTGTTTTTCTTGGGTCCAGGCCCAGAGCTCTGGTTTATAAACTAAACCTTCTAAATTGAAGCGGAAGTCTTGGGTGGAGAGATCTCAGTTTCAGAGCGTGGCTTTGTGCCTGATTGGAACCAAAAGCCCAAAGACCCTGTGGGTCTTCTTTCATGAGATTGACGACCTTGCTCGAGATGAGCTTTCAACCGCAGCCCAGTGTTTACTGCCTGCTGAAAAAACATGGGGGACTAAGCCTTTGCGTGTGCGTGAGTGTGTGTATGTTCATGAGTGTGTGTGTGTGTATGAGTGTTCCGCACGCTCTACTTTCTGTCCTGTTCAACCAATGAAAGGTGGTGATATATTCAGGAGCAATGAAAGGAAACCTTTTAAAAGGGTGTGTTTTGGAATGATGCACTTTCTAGCATGGTTCATACTTCCTCCAACAATACATCTGTAGACAATTAGAATGCAGCAGATGTTCTAATTTGAAGCGTCATGAGATATTGTTACCTGCAGTTTAAACCAGCCTTTACACCTGTGTTCAATTTCAATAACCATTTACAAAAGTGCAAAACCGTTCTTAGTATCCAAAGACCGTAGTAATTATATTGTCCGTATAATTACTAATGATGGGTCAGGTTTTAAGGAAGAATATGTAATGTATTTTATAATAAAGATTTAGAAATAACAGTAAAGTTTAAGATTTTTAAGTTGGTTTGGTCTCTCTAGCATGAATAATTCAAAAGATGAGAGATACTGTTTAGAGGTTAATTTATGCTTATCATGCAAATATACACCCAATTATAATGTCATAGCCAATATACATGTTAGCAATTTAAGTTGAGATAGCTTAAATGTGAGACAAAGTTGGTTTGGTCTTGTTTCAACTGTTTAAAAATAATTGTGTGATAGCCTATGCATGCAAAACAAAATGTTTATCTTGAATTGTTAAAAAGATATTGTTAGTCTGTTGATTTATTCTCATGACTCTAATTAGTTGTCATAGTTGAAAAATCTTTGAGACAAGTTGAGATCATTTAAATGTGAAACGAAGGTGGTTTGGTCCCTCCCTCTATCTTGAGCATTTTAAGGTATACTCTTTTGGGGTATATCACTGCTAATTGTGTAATTGTATGCATATTTAGAACATTATAAATATATATTTTTTTAATGAATTGTAAGTTGGGCTAGCCTAAACATGTGATATAAAGTGGGTTTGGCCCCTCTACCTTAAACAGTCAAAAACTGTGGGGTTAATTAACGCTAATCATGCACCTGCCCGCAAATTTAATTTAATATGCATTTAAGCATTTTCAGTTATGATTGCCTAAACATGTAAAACAAACTTGATTTGGTCTCTAGCTCCAACAGTTCAAGAGATACTGTTTTATGGTTAATTAACACAAATTATGCAAATGTCTGCATATCTGCACCCTCATTGATGAGAAATTGGTCAATTCAGCCCTCTAGCATCTACAAGTGGAATAGCAGAAACTTTGTTTTTACATGTCTCGATAGCCTTAGTAACAGCTAGCTAGCTTGCCATTCTGGTGGTATAATTATAACCGTACAAACTTTTTAAAATACTTTTTGTGTCCAAAGTTAGTGTCGGCAGATAGCCATGTAGGGGTAGCACTTATAGCAAGTAAGCAACAATTGGGATGATCTAGTTTAGCCTTCAAAATACAAGTCCCCTTATTATGTAGTTACAGAATTAAAGTATATATGTCAAGGAGAAATGTGGACAACAGCTAGCTGTTTGGGTTCATATCAGCCATTGGGAAAAAGCAAAGTGATAGAGGTACTTTTAGTGTCACACTGAAATCAATCAACAATTTTTATTAAAGAAATCCCTTTCAACTTGTATAAGGAGTTAAATATAAAAAGGAGAAATGTGTAAGTACATCCACCCAGCATCTATGAGGGGAATTTCAGAAACAATGTATTTATGAATACATATTTTGCTAACGTTATACAATGTGCGGTTCAGAATTCCCAATGTTATAGCCGACACTTTTTTAAAACATTGCAGTTTAAAAAACATGACGTAGTTTGTCCCTGTCTATGTCCATCTGGACATGCTTCTGACTGGGATTTGGTTTTATAGACTCTGGACACAGCCCAAATGCATTTATTAATTATTACAACATCACCCGGCACAGCCAGAAGAGGACTAGTCACCCTTCCGAGCCCCTTTTATGGAGTTTTCCCTAGCCTCTGTGCTTTAACACTGTTGTTGCCTGCTCCTTAGGGTTTCAGGCTGGGTGTTTTGTAAAAATGCTTTGCGACATCTGCTGAGGTAAAAAGGGCTTAATAAATTAATTGGATTGACTGATGTCCTAAGCTAGTGGTGTAGGACAGCAATAGGGAGTAGCACCTATACTAAGTTTCCCACAATAGTGAAATGTAAGTATAAAGTTTCCTGTCTGGGAGAAATATAGGCTACAATTACTTTTTCAGTTTCACTGCTGTTCCCATGATAATTGTTGGTTGAATTCTAGAACACCCTCAACATTAAATTCAGTATTTTTCTCTTTTACCTAGGCTGGACTAGAACCAGAGACCAAACTTCACTCTTTGACACGTGCCAGCCACAAAGTAGTGTTACCAGTCACAACACAAATGTTCGGGTCAAGGGAAATTAATATAAAATAGTATCTCATGCAGGAAATTTACCTCTTTTTCTTTCCTTTCCAAAAAAGTGGAAATGGAGAGTTTTGAGTGGGGAACAGAAGTGTTCAATTTGCAGTGGTCTCTTAATTGTAACCCGTCTGTTCCTCACTCTGGGGTTCTTCAGGGGTCCTGGAATTAAAATGTGTAGTATGCCAAACAAGAAGGCGTATAGGCTCAAAAACCCTGTGAGGAATACACATTTACACAATAAAACTGACCTGTGTAACAAAATCTCACATCAAATTATTATTAACAGGGCAATCTGTAATTTTTCCATGTGAGTTAAAACAATTTTCAATTTTAATATTTGTCCAAAGGTGGGTAGGTGGGTATTTCAAAAAAAATATTAATCTATTTCATATCTGGCTTCCCTTTATCAGGTGATTATTGTTACGGCCTACAACATACATGTAGTTGTTTTCTTCAACAGATTTTGTATGGTCGTTTTTTCCATCGCCATAGTAATGGAATAGAATCTGATTGGTGGACAAGTTCTATATTTTATTTACTTGGGCAGGATAAGATCCATTTAACCAATGGGCTATAGAATCTGACTTGGAAATATAGAATCATAGAATGCCACCATTTGTATTCAGGACAGTGTCTTGAAGACACCATCTATATATTTTATATATCTTTTTTGTCAGTCACTTTAAAAATCTTTGAAAAGTGCTGTAGTGAAGTTGCTTGCTGTCTTTTAACATAGTCTATGCAATCCTTTGTTTTGGATTAGGTAGACATCTGATGAATTAGAACCTTGGACTGGAATACAGAAAGTGATTCATATTCTCATAGTCTTTAAGATTCCGTTTCGCATAATTAATCCGATAAGCTTCAGTGGCTATAACCCATATTTCATGATGACACTAATAAAGCGTAATTATATGATGTTTTAAAATCTTTAAACACGTAATTTAGCTAGTGTAATAGTGCATAGAATGTATTTTCTTTATAATTGTCTCACTTTCTCGTCAGGAAAACTGAGAACGAGGCTTTGCATCTTAATAAAGCCTTGTTGATTAAGGAATGGTTGTTGTTGTTTTGAAGAGAGTCTGTTTACTTCTCAGCTCTGCCTCCAAAATTCACCCCCCTCTTGTGGTTTAGGCCTGGACTCAAAGACCCCCTGCTGGCTGCTTAGTGGAGTGGCTTTATCAGTGAGTTCTCTGCTCTCCCCTTCGTATCGTCTCAATATGTCCACCGCAAGCTGCGAGCGAGAGTCAGAAATAACAACCTACCAGAGTCTCTGGGATGAAAGACTGAATTCATTAAAGCTCTACGGCTCACTCTCTAAAGAATGTTTCATTTCTTCTTTTTTATAATAAAAAACTTTTTGCCCTTCTTATTCCCCCCAATGTTTTGTTATTCAATTCGTGATTATGGCCTTGTCTCACAGCAGGCTCAGGATAAGGCCCAGGAAAGTCAAAGATCAAGAAGTGTCTTCTGAAGAACATTCTTCTAAGCCATTCTGCTTGTTATCAAAATGCTTGCTGTACAAGGAAGTAGGCTTGGTGGACAGTGCACCTCAGGCTAACCATCACAACTGAGCTTGCCGAAGCCAGAAATGTCACGCAGGGTCACCTAGAACTGATGTGGCAATGTAGCTGTATACAACCATATAGTAGACAGAATGAACAGAACAGACTGGGAATCTCAAACCATGGCAATTTAATTGGAAACTTATGAGTAAACTTGCATTGGCCGTCTGGTGTTATGATGCAATTATTTCCATGGTAATGTAGAATGTTCAGTCAAATTATCCTGACTGATGTGGCTCATGCAAAGGGATGACTTTCTGTGCTGTAATGTCGGCTGAACAGATTTTACTGACCACAGCACAGATTGATGGGCACAATGTCTGCTTTTACTTCCTACTTGGGTCCTTTCTATTTATTCTATTATTTCTGTAGACCCCCTCACAAAGTGGATAGCGTTGGACCGCCACTTCAATCTATATTTTTGTCATTTAAAAGACTTGACGGTCATGCAGAGAGGACGACAGCTTTTATTACAATTGGTTCCCCTCCAGCTGTACACATACTGTGGCCCTGTAGGATCTACAAACGTCTCGTTGTGTCTTCAGTGTCTCATTCAGGTTTTTATTAATGTATATTTAGACCACATGTCTCCAGCAAGGCTGAAGAGTCGTGCTGCCTAAAAGAGCAGATTATCTCCAACAACCATGGTGTGTGAAGGCCCCTTTGATGGGAGTTTAAGCAATGCATAGATTACAATGATATCGCAAAGCCTGCCGATGCTGGGGAACATGATCAGAGCCGAGGCAGGGGTCCCTTTTCTCAGGCTTACCAGAAAACTTGATTTGAACTCTCAGCAGAGCCTACATAGTATGAAGACAACCATTGCAGATGGTGTGAGCTGTTGGGTGATTTGGAACTGTCAGTCACGTCATGTCAGCGTGGCTCAAATCCCTCGGTTTTGCTACATTCTGCGTCTTTAGCCTTTCTTTTGTTTGGAGTCGTTGTAAGGGACCCATGCCAGGTAGAAATGACCACCGCTTGAAACAGCCAATCAGTGACTATTGTGACCATTCTTCATTAAATATATTTTCCCTTTCATGAACATACTTTATCAGATAGTGGGTAAAGTTAAGTAGATAAAGATGCATACTTTTCTAGCTAAAAGAGCAGCAGACTGTGTTGTAGCTTGTACATCGGAGGTAGCCACTTAAACCACTAGGCCATGTCTTGGGAGCCTTTCCATTTTTCATCTTGTGATCAGCTTACGGTCAATCTGAAAGGTCAGTCTGAAAGGTCATTCTGATGGGCATTCCCTGAGTGTGGTGCACAGTATTCAAATGCTATTCTACCCAGGAGCAGCAACGTATGTGTAGGGAGAAACTTGATCTATAACAGAACTAGTTAGGCTAGTGATCTCAGCGTAAGCATATACGTTATAAAAAAAATGTGTTTAGTACCACACTATGATCCATAAGTGAATTTTGTAATAGTTGGAGATCAGATTGCTTGGGTGCAATAGATGGAGCAACGCAGTACTGCATCTTCAGCATAAATAATAATGTTTTCATTTCTCACAGTTACAGCCATCATTAATGTACAGAGTGAACAATAAAGGACCCCACAATGAACGCTGTGGATGCCTTTCAGACTCAAGCTCATCAGTTATAACAGCATGGGCTCTCCCAGTATCCTTGGCCACAGCTTTGATAAACAGCTGTGATAAACTTTATAAAACACCTTTGACAGGGTCTTTGACACTAGTCTCCCCATCCTTATGCAGTGGCGTTTACTAACTTTACAGCAGGGGTTTTACACACTCTACAGGAGGGGTTTTACACACTCTACAGGAGGGGTTTTACACACTCTACAGGAGGGGTTTTACACACTCTACAGGAGGGGTTTTACACACTCTACAGGAGGGGTTTTACACACTCTACAGGAGGGGTTTTACACACTCTACCGGAGGGGTTTTACACACTTTACCGGAGGGGTTTTACACACTCTACCGGAGGGGTTTTACACACTCTACCGGAGGGGTTTCACACACTCTACAGGAGGGGTTTTACACACTACAGGAAGGGTTTTACACACTCTACAGGAGTGGTTTTACACACTTTACAGGAGGGGTTCACAGACTTTAGGGAGGGACCTTGAAATTATTGCTAGATTATGCACCATTTTCTGTGTTGAGTTCCAACTGAACTGGAGAGATGCGGAGGGACTGTCACATTGATTGACTGGGAAAAAAGTTAGCAGCCTTGCTCAAGGGCAGAATTACATTTCTTTTTTTTGTCTTATTGGTTCTAGTAACCTTTTTGTTTCCTAGCCCAATGCTCTCAATTGCTTGGGCTAAGCTACCTAAAGAAAAGGTGTTTGCTGTTTACCTGAGTTAGTTTTCAAGCTGTGAGGATATTTATGTCTCGCAAGTTATTTCCACCCATAACATTTTTACGTGGCACCCAGCATGGTATATAAAGGCTATTATTTTGGGTCCTCTGTAATTCACTCTGTATATAGATGACTTTGGAGATACTGTCAAAAAATGTATTGTTCATTTGTATGCTGATGATACAGTATTTTATTCCACTGCAGCTTTGTAAATGAAGCAGTTGTCTATTTACAGTCTGGTTTCCAAACATTACAGAAGTCCCAATAAGATCTTTAAAAAAAAAAATATATATA